>KZ062224.1:0-34236 GCA_002091835.1 Anopheles maculatus
TTTCGTTTGTGCAGCAGCAGACGAACACTGTCGACTAGGAGTATATAAGTTTTCTTACAAAAACAAAAAAGGATTTTTACATTAAGCGAGAAACATAGTAGATAAAGTAGCAGGCGGTGAAGAGGTGAGAAGATATGTTTTTGCCTCTTCTTTGCCCACAGCCTACTGTTTGCCAGTAACACAGGACAATACGACACAGCAGATTTTGAATGATTGAAAGCAAAGCACACCCTAGCAACGGGACACACGGATCTACACACCCGACGAAAACACACTTAAACAAACGATACGTACGTACACAGGTTTTTATCTAAATTTTTATTAGTCATCAAGTATGCCAAGGGGAGCGTTGAATCGTTATTTATTTTGTTAAATAGTTTTTTCCTTCTGTTTTATGTGTTCCCCATGTACTAACTATGTGTTGAAAAGTCCCGACCCGGATCGTTCGTGTATCCATATTGTTTTTGTTCGTTGTGTTTTGTTTTGTAGTGGTTTATGTTTATAAAATTATTATAAAAGTGAAATTATGAAAAACGCATTTATCCGTTTAATCAGCACAAAAACAAACCCAACATGAACAGTCAAACAAGCAGTCAAAAAAAGAAATGGAAAACAAAAACACAAACAAACACTACACACACACACGCGCGCACGGGCGTTGGAGAAAAAGGGGGTTTAAGAAAGTAATAGGAAGTAGACTAAACTAATCCATCCCCGAACACGATGGCTTCAAAACAGCAAAAAGAAAGGGAATTTATTATAAAGCATTATTAGTTAACTTATAGCAAACAACAGGGCGCGCGATAACAGAAAGATAAGCCTATTGTTTAGGAAGAATATACATTTACAAAAAAGCAAAACAAACATAATCGGCACACGAAAAATGGGGCGCGTATTTGTTTTGTTCCTTAACAAGCAAACAAGAGAGTAGGGCGAAACCACAGAAAAAAAAAAAAGAATCAAAACAGTCAAACAAAACTGTTACGATATGCTAAGAAAAAGAAAGAAATGGAGAGTGCAGAAAAAAGGAAAGCGTGTAAGGTAGCAGCCACACGTTTAGGAATATGGCTTGCTTGCTGTCCTTGTGAGGGAAATAAACAAGAAAGGAAGAAGATAGGATAGGCATAGAACCAGCAGCAAACAAAAAAAAAAGAAACACACACAGAAAAAAGGATTTAATAATAATATATTGTCACATTTCGTAACCAATTGTTTTGTTATTTGCTTATCTTTTTTCTTTTTATATGTTTATCAGTTAAACATTTGTATTTTTTTTTCATTTGAATTACTCTAATGGCAAAAATGTATCCGAAATCGATTTCGACAATTCTGTAACGAGTTTTGTTCAAACTAAACATCGTTTACTTTTTACTTACCTAATAGTAAAATTCTGAGTCTGTGGCGATTCAATGGTCTAACGACAAGATCGCGTATCAAATCCCGGACGCTGAACTGACTGTTAAATTACGAGTAAAACGAAATCAAAGAAAGGACTAATGACTAATAATTTTGTAGAACCGGAGAAGAAGATGAAGAATTAAAATTCTTAATAACATCTCGTTACACTCGTGATTTGCAGATTCAATAATCTTAAGAAGCTGCTTGTTATGATAAGTTTGTAAAGCACTCAAATAATTATTGGTTAGGTTTTCTTTTTGTCGGAAACAATCATGTATACTTTAAAGAACCATAATTTGGAAACTTCTTAAAATTGAGACAACCAATTTACATCAATGGAAAGAAGAAAAGTGAATTTAACTCTCACCAAAACATCGCTTCAATGTTGGATTAAGCATTTAAATATTGCAAGCCTAAAAAGTTAATGGTATGGTTACCCTGTTAGCCCTCGATTGCTTGGAATTTAAAGTTTTGTCCGTTTGGTCGCCCGTGGCAGTGTTAAGGGTTAACTGAGCAACTTGGCTGCTTGCATGTGCCGTGGTGTTGCGTGCAACAACAAAACTTGTTTGCAATGTTGTACAGAATGTGCCGTAGGAAACGTGCGCCATCTACCGGGAAGTTTACGAACGAGTTCAAATTGCAACGGTTTTATGTACATTTTAGGCTGTGAACGGATATTTGAAGCTTAATTTTAGATATGTTTTTAAAAGTTTATGTTGAAATGATTTCAACTATCAATTTGATGAGCTCAAAAATCTTCTCGTACGGTTTTTTTTTGTCTTAGCATTTAATTTCATTTCATTATTTCGTTTATCGTTTATTTCATATATATATATTTGAAACAGGACTAGATTACTTGTATATGTTTTTGTTTTCCTTCCTTCAATTCTTCCACCTGCAACTTCTGTTAGCTTTTTACCACATTCCCCTATCATTTTTTCCACTTTCTTCTCTACTGTTCTTAATCGGTTTTGTAATGTATTTTTGTTTTGTTTTTCTTTTCTTTATGTTTCTTCGTTTTCTTATCTCTTATGTGTTTTTGCATGTGCTTTTTGCTTTAATCTTGGTTAGCTTCTCTCTTCGTTTTTGGTCAATCAATTTCCTTGCGTCAATTGGTCGTACGTACAGTTCAAACTTACACACGCACATCTCTCCCCCTCCCCTAACACTGCCCTTTCCTCCCCTTCCTTTATCGTCTCGTCTAGGAGAGATGGCAATAGAAAGAAAGGAGGACCGAGGGGGGGTGCGTGATAATACAGTGTGGTAAAAGAACACATAGAAAACTAGACAACATCACTCCTGGACCACCAATCACTTCTTCTTCGTCGTCCCTATGACAACTGAAGATCTTCCTCCTAGCGCCCTAAAGCTCTCCCTTAAAAGAGAGCAGAATCCACTTGCTTTCCCTTATTTCTTTTAAATATATTATAGAAGTATATAAGTATATATGCATAGCGGGTATATAGTACACAAATTACACAATTTTGGGTGGCAAATAGTGGGGGGACCGTGAAGTGAATTCATTCCCGTTTTTGTATCTTCCCTTCCGTACTTATTTTCCCAAACACACACACACTAACCTACCCACTGTTCTCTTCCTTACATCCTATCCCCCCTTAAACCTGTTCAAAACACACACACACATGATGCGTTTTTTCTATCTTCCATTTACATGCCTTTTACACTTTTCTTTAATTTTTAGTATTATTGTAACCTTTTTTGTTGCATTTTCCAATTTCACTTTTTCCTATCTTTCTTTTTCCCGTAAGTTAGATATCTCAGAACATTTGTTTTCTTTTGCTTTTGTGTTTTGTGTTTGTTATTTCCTTTATCCCCATCTAGAAACATAAGACGCGGTTGCTATGTTAGTCAGTGGGGCGCGTTACTAAGAGATGCTGCAGTATGCGTGTGTATGTATGTGTATGAGAGTGTGTTAATACGAAATGAAAGCTTCTGACGGAGATGATCGAGATTCGCAGCAGAAAGCGCCTACTGTTGTGTTCTGGTTCTCTCTCTCTCTTTTACACAATACCTTTCTAGAAATAAAAACACTTTCTAAACAACAAAATGGCACCCAAAAAAAAGAGAGATGTTTTCTTACTCTCTTTTTTTGTCTCTCTTGCTCTGTGTTTATCCTTTTTAATGTTTTATGTTAAGCTGTTTGATGTTTTGGTTGATGGATACACAGTAATTAGCTATTGTTTTCCTTTCTTTAATGAATGATTAGAATGCAATGGAGAAGAAGGAGTGTAAAGTTGGTGAGAGGAAGCTATCAACTGCTTTCTTGCTTTTTTTGGTTTAGTATTTCTCCGTTTATCCTTTTTAGATACAAACATACACACATTCAAACGAACGAACAAACACGCACACACATACAGAGCGGCACAACTTTACGGGGACACACAATGGGAGCGGGTTTTGATGATGAATTGTTTACGGCCGATTGAATTTCTTTTAATTCGTATCCTCCTCTTGATTTTCTTCCCTTTAAACACTGTTTTGTGTGTATAGTAACGGGAGGATGGGTATGTCTGTTTTCTTTGTTTTTTCTTTAATAAAAGAAAAGCCTTTCCACTCACACACACACACAAAGGGCTCACCTATACAATCTAAAAGGAACTAGAACTGAGGGGGGGATGGGCAGATGAGTTGCGCGGTGGAAAGCGGCGTATGACAACAAATGGGTAGAAAAGAAAAACGTTCACCTCTCACATAATCTCCCATTCGACATAATAAGATTGAGAGGAAGCTATCAACTGCTTTCTTGCTTTTTTTGGTTTAGTATTTCTCCGTTTATCCTTTTTAGATACAAACATACACACATTCAAACGAACGAACAAACACGCACACACATACAGAGCGGCACAACTTTACGGGGACACACAATGGGAGCGGGTTTTGATGATGAATTGTTTACGGCCGATTGAATTTCTTTTAATTCGTATCCTCCTCTTGATTTTCTTCCCTTTAAACACTGTTTTGTGTGTATAGTAACGGGAGGATGGGTATGTCTGTTTTCTTTGTTTTTTCTTTAATAAAAGAAAAGCCTTTCCACTCACACACACACACAAAGGGCTCACCTATACAATCTAAAAGGAACTAGAACTGAGGGGGGGATGGGCAGATGAGTTGCGCGGTGGAAAGCGGCGTATGACAACAAATGGGTAGAAAAGAAAAACGTTCACCTCTCACATAATCTCCCATTCGACATAATAAGATCACCACCAGAGCAGAGTTTAACACCCTTGGACAAACAAAAAAGAAAGAGCACAAAGTTAAATACTTAAACTATGCAAACAAAAGAAACAAACAAGAAAACAACTAAATCCCTTTCTACGCTTTCCCTAACTCCTATTGTGTGATTCGCTTTCCTTTTTTTTCGTGATTGTTTACATATAAAAATAAAGGTTCACTTAATTCTATACTATAATCCCTACTATTTCACAAAATGGATGCTAGTGTAGTGTGGTGTCTTTCAACCACACTTACACTAATACAAAACAAAAACCAAATGAAGCTTCCTTTGTTCCTTCCTAAGTATCTAATATGTACACAACTCACACACAGAGACATGCGGGACAGTAAAACAGTAAAAGCGAAATAAAAATAAACTAACCAAACTAACTCCACATCTTCTTCAACAGACAACAGAAACGCAATTCCCGATAATCGAATGTTAACTAATGTCGATCAGAGCGGTACTACTACTGGTGGTGCTGTTTGTGATGGTGGTGATCCTTGCCGTGAGTGATTGTATGGTGAGGCGATCGCTTTCATTACTCTCCAGCTGTCTTACACCTCCGTTGAGCGACCATAGTTCCCTCCTGCGCCCGGCGGTACCGTGCTGTTGGGTCCGCCGGTGGTGCTGCTCGTGCTGGAGGCGTTCATGGCGCTAGAGGCTCCCGCACTGGCTGCCAGGGCCAGCGCTGCTACCGTAGCGGCATCTTCGGTACGGGAGGGTTTCCGCTCGCGTCGGTGGATTGCTCCACTGCTGGTGTTGCTGATGCTGCTGCTGCCGGTGCTGTTCGGGTTGATAGTGGTAGTGCTCGTACCGACCATCATCACCATACCGTTGTTGTTGCTCATCGCTGCCATTGGCTGCTGTGACGCTGTGGCTGTTGTAGGTGGCCCACCAGGGGGATGATGATGATGCGGATGATGATGTGGTGGTGGTGGTGGATGTTGGGAGGATCCCGGTGGACCCACCGAAACGATCACTCCGCCGGCGCCAGTGCTGCTGCTGCCGACCACCGCCGTCGGATGATGATGCGATGTAACTGCCGCCACAGCCTGCTGCGATTGCTGCTGCTGCTGCTGGTGCTGTTGATGGTGATGAATTTGCTGATGATAGATGGCACCCATAAGGGCAGCGGGATGCTGACCGGCATGCATGATTATCTGACCGGAGGTGTTGCTGTGAGGCAGCATTCGTACTTTGATATCGCTACGTGAGCCAGTGCTTGCGGAGGTGGATTGAAATGATATCGACATTCCACTATCTAATGAGCCGACGCTGCCGCGCCGTTGCGGCTTTTCATTGCCAACTGAAGGAAAATAAAATCAGCCAAAACAGAACAGAAGGAGACAGAGGGAAATCGGAGGAAAGGTGAAGAGAGATAGAGAGAGAGAGATAGGCAGACAGAAAGAGAGAGAGAGAGATAGGCAGACAGAAAGAGAGAGAGAGAGGGAGGAGAGAAAGAGAGCGCAACAAAATGCACAACGAAAACGTGGTGGGGATGGTGGTTTGTAGTGATAGTAGTACAGTAGTAATACCGGATGATACAGAGAGAACAACAGAAGAGGTTTTATATTGTAATATTGTTTGTATCACGAGTCACGGCCACGAATTTCAAAGTGAGAGAGAGAGAGAAAGAGAGAGAAAAAGAAAGAAAAAAAAACACAGCGCGGTGGTGAAATGATGCTTGCATATGATACGGTTAAAGCGGTAATGGTCACACACTGTTTCGGTGGGAATGGGGTGGATGATGGTGGTGGTGGTATGGGGTTATGAGGCAGCAAAATTTTAAGTATACGTTTAAGGGAGAATCCGCGTTCGATTTGGTTAAGTGTCAGTTACGGAAGGACAATAATATTATGCACGGGCACAGTTTTTGTTAATTGGGTACAACAACAACAAAAAAGAAATACCAGATCATGTCCTCGGAAACCCGTTTTTGTTAGCCAGAAAAAAAACCTGAGTTTATCCCGCCGAGCGCACACAATTACTCGAACAAACACGAAAACACATACATTAAGGAATGTGTTAAAAACAACGGAATCGTCGTACTTACACACTATCGGCCCGTACTCTCTCTCTCTCGCGCGCGCTACTACTACTTACTGCACACCTGCGCCATAATTCCATATCACAAAAAAGTGGTTTGTTCGCAAGGCTATCATTATTCTCGCACACAAGGGGAAAAGGGCTTTAACCCGTTTCTTGTTCTTTATAAATGTATTTTTTGGCACTTTATTTGCTTACCAGACTAACAATTTCAACAGGGGTTTTCTTCTAATTCTGCTTTAACAACAAATTCATTTTAACGCCTACTTAGTACATAAGGAAACATTGCTATTTTCCTGTGGTATCACATTAGAATACACCCTGCAAAAAGTGGGATGTGTTTACACTAGCTCGTTCGAGAGTTAAGGGGCGGCCTTTTTTTCTGTTTTATCTTATCCTTGGGACGTAATTCATTAATTGTGCACTTGGTTTTCTGGGATGAATACAAAAGCAAAACAGAAAGGTAATTAAGCTAAGCTGCGCAATACACAGAGAAGCACAAACAAACACAGCAAAACAGAACGCACACTGTGCATACACGAACCGCAATCAAATGCGCTAACAGTCTCCTTCAAAAGAAGCGTGTCCTTCTGCTTACAGCGAAGTAAAGAGTAAATGCATCCTCTGTTGCAAAGTTGGTTGAATCGAAAAGCTTACTGCAGGCGGCAAATTAAATCAAACAAAAAAGCTGTGTGTCCCTAAGAAACGGTCGAGATGCTGCGCATCACTATGCATATACTTCGAAAAAAAGCTTCTTTTTTTTGGTTGTGAATGCGTGCGGCGCAAAGGAAAAAATAAAACCTGTGCTTAATTGCAGTTTTTGGGGATTCTTCAAATAGGAAAGGAGCAAGATGCATCGATTTTTTGTTTGGGCAGGTAGGGATGCAAAACTCTTGGATAGGGATATTGGATGGAGCGCGTATATGGGGAACGGATGGACGGTAGTATTTGTTTTGCTTGGTGGTTTGTTGGTTGGTGGTGGTGTCCGAGAGATAGAAGACCATTTTAGAACGACTTACATTGTTCGTGCATATCGAGCAGCGAATTGCTGAGGGCACTGCGCTTCAGCTGAGCGTCGCTGTGCGCGAGACCACACTCGTTGGGCGATACACCGCCACCGACACTGCCCGGCACCAGGCCACCGACACCGGCCGGATAGGGGCCGGCGCAAACCTCCACATCCGCCACACCACTGTCACGGTTTTCGCTGTTGGTGGTGCGTGTGCCGCGGGCCGACTTTTGGCGCTCCAGTTCCGCCTCGATACGAAGCGTTTCCATCTCGTCCATCTCGCTGATCGATTCGCGCAGATCCTCCGCGAACTTGCACCGATCGTGCTCGTTGCGTGCGTTGAACGTTACCAGCACTTTGCCGTCCACCTTCTGTGAGAGCCGGATGCAGAACTGGTAGTCTGGAAAACGGAAAATCGAATTAGAAATTGCTACACTCTCAACCTTTCTTAACAAGCGGACATAATTCTCCGAAAGGAAAAACACTTACTTGGAACATCCAGCAGCGTCACGACCATTCCGCACAGCGTGTAACTGTTCCGGAACGTGTACGTCACGGAGGACTTTTTCTTGCTAAAGATCTTCGTAATCACGAGCAGATCGTTGAACAGAAACACCTCCCGCTGATGTACACCCGGTCGCTCCTTCTTGTTAATGTCCGGTATCTCGTACAGCCGGCAGTAACAAACCAACCGACGGTGCGGTAACGCCAGATTCGGCTTCTTGCCCACGATCGTCGCCTGCACCTTCATCACCTGCGTGACATGATCCGACCCGGGCTTGAACTCGTTCGCCTTCACCCGCTCGTAGATCCCGTTCAGCATGTCCCGATCGATATCGTGACAGTCGTCAATGCCGCGCAGATTCTTCACGAAATCATCGCACCGCATACGGCGCTCCGGTTTCAGGTTCGGTGTGTGCAGATCCGTATTGAGCATAATGATGGCAAAGGCCAACACAAACACCGTATCGTGTGAGCGAAGCCGTGCCACAATGTCACTATTGCACTGACAGTACCGTGCAGAAAACACCTCCATCAACCGTTCGATCTTTTGCGCCTCACCCGGCATACGGAAGTAGCCCTGGAATTTGCGCAACGCCACGTCCACCTGCATACCGGACAGATCTAGCTCGCCGGCAAAACAGTCCAGCACGGCCATATTGAACGGGTTCTGCAGATTGCCCAAATACTCGCCAATCATCTGCCGGGAAAGACCCTTGCGGGAGATCAAGAAACGGGCCACGCCCTGTGGAGTATTCTCGAGGAATCCCTTGCGGATGAGGTACGTGATACCGCGTTCGGGCTTTTTGTTGAACAGATTCAGTCCCACACGGTACTGGCGTTTGCGAATCGTTTCCGACACCTTGTAGGATGTGGGCGTATGGACGATCTGGTCGTGCGTTTCCATCGAGTATTGGGCGGCACTCGTGTGCGAACTGAGACATTCACTTTCGATGCTGGCGATCGTAACGTTGGCACTTCCCGCACCACCACCACCACTAGCAGCCGTTGCTGTTGCGGTGGCAGTCGCGACTGTGGAATGAATAGAACGTACAGCGGCACCGGTAGCGTCACCGGCACTCGCACTCATCAGCATGTGATCGGGGGATTGTGCCGGGAGAAGGGTTATGCTGCCGCTTTGGCTACTTCCCGGGCCCTTTCGCTTCCACTGCGGGGAGCTGGATCGATCGGATGAACCCATCAGCTCGATACCAACACCGGCAAGGCCTCGCTCAGCCGATGCAGACGAATCACTACCGGACGATTGCACCGAACTGAGACTACCGTTCTCGGCCGTCTTGCAAAGACCGTTCGGTCGCAGCGAACGACTCGGTGTGTGTTGACCTCCCGGGCCCGTGATACTACTGGTACGCTTCGGCACTTCCGGCGGAACCTTTCGTCCGCTAGCACTGGACGTGCTGCCACTGCTGCCGCCCGAGCTACCGATGCCGATACCGCGCGGACGCATGTAGATCTGTGCGGCGGTGTAGTGTGGCGTGTAGGGGCTTTGGTGTGTGCTGGCCGTCTGCGAGTTCCAGGACAGATTCATGGACGAGACGGTTGAATCGAGCTGCGAGCTCGAGCTGGCACCACTCACATTCAAATCCTGCGAACCGTACTGGCTTTGGTACTGCTGCTGCTGCTGCTGCTGTTGGTGCTGGTGATGATGCATCACCGCGGTGTGCGACGGGGCAGACACGGCCGGCGTGTAACCGTACCCGGCTAGCTGGGCCTGCTGCTGGTGGAGAATATTTACATGCGGATGGGAGTACTGTTGTTGCTGCTGTTGCTGCTGCTGCTGTTGGGCGGAGGCACCCGTTACGAGCTGTGTTGGGCTTTGGCTCCAAGAGGTGATCGGGACGGGTGCGGGTGATGCGGTACCGGACTGACTGCGTGGGATAGGGCTCGAATCGAGTCGACGTTCCCGCAGCGACATCGAGCGGACCGGTGTCACACGATGGTGTAGCGTTCCTGGTGGCGTTGCGGAGATACTGCAGAGAGCGAAAAAGAGTTTTCTATTAGAAAATGAATCCTTGAGAGAGAGAGAGAGAGGAAGAGAGCTCAAGCTACTAGCACGATACTCACGTTGCACAGACACGCTGCTGACCGACCATGGTACCATCCTCGGTAGCGTAAATCTGTCCATCCTCCAGGGCCGGCTGAAGGTGATGTGGATGGTGATGCATCATGTCCATCTCGTTCTGTTGCTGCTGCTGTTGCTGCACCCTACGGCTCATGCGTTTCTCCGCCTTAGCCATAGCCGTGATCGAGGCGAACTTCTTCACCATCGTGTAGTGGCGGAAGGCGCGCTGAATCGTAAGGGCCGCGTTTCGTGCCTTCACTCCACCGTACTTGCGCTCCAACAGTTCGATCTGCTTGTCCAGCAGATCCTGCGACAGTTCATACCTGTAGATATAGGATAAAAGCACACACGCGCCGTTTAATACAAAAGATCGTGACAAGAGAAAAATGAACAACAACACAACAACAACACGACGACGTTATACGTGTTTCGTGTCACGAAGCGTAGTAATTAAGCTCTGAGGAGTAGTCCGTTCTCAGGTCTCCGTCCTCGTGCAAACGCAACGCGAAAGAAAGAGTCATATCTCATAATGAGATGTCTCCTCACAACCACACACGGACACACACACATACCCATCCTAGAACCCCTTTTTCCAAGCCAAACACAGGGCAGCAGACTACGCGACAGTGGCAGACCAGTAAAAGGGTGTCTAAATATAGCACTTAAATCCCAATTTTCCGTCCTTTTTTTTCCCAAAACGACGACGATGATCTTCGCCTTAACGGCAAACACCACGATCACCTGTCACACACACGATGCGTGCAATATTAGCACGATGCGACGACGGCTGTGACAAACACGAAGAGCGACAACGGCCACAAAACGCTGGCCATGGGGAAATGGGGAGGATCGCGCCGAAACTTCCTGGATACGGTTGGAGACACGTCGTCCATCATTTACTACCACCATTTGCTGCCAAATGGTTTCTTTTTTTTTCTTGGCCATACTACGCATACGTCATTGACATTCGGAAAATTTAATTAACACACTCCTTTTTCCTCTTCCTGCATTCACACAACCACCGCCCTGCCCTCCCTCACATCTATAGTGGGTGGAGTGTTGTATCGGTGAAAGATTGGAAGAAATGGTTCAATAAACCACAAGCTAAAACGGAATTTAAAGACGGATCGGCTGGTGGTTGGGTTTTAGTTGTTTGGATTAATTTCTTTTTCGCACCACCGGACATATCATATGTTTTGCGTGTGGGTAACGAACTGTGAATACGATCGCGCCCCTCCCCTCCTCTTTCCCCATACCTATAAATAACGGACGTTTATTAAGCGTTATGGCTTTTTTGGTTTTTTGCAACTCCAATATGTTTTGGCTTCTCTTTTTCTCCAGCGATCGTGCAAGAAGTATATGCGCCAAATTTTTCACTTTTATTTGGATTTCGGTATTTACCACTACCTGTTCCCGCTTTAGTGTGCCTTTCATCATCAATCGCGGTGGAAGTGATCGTAAATTATTTGAAACTCCCGAAAACTAAGGAAGGCAAAAACAAATAATAGCTTAAGTTTTGGTGTGAGAGCTTGGAATGTTTGGCTAGTGGATGTTTTAAGTAGCTTTTCCACCGAATTACACTTCGAAAAGTTTGAGTGTCGGAAAAGTATTCAAAGATCCAATTAAGAGTTGGTCTCTACCTCTTAGGATTCTATACCCTTTGGGTTTGAAGATGTATGTTATTAATTCGCACAGAATGAACAACATATTCTACATAAACCCAATGATTTAAAACCAAAAACGCACAACCAGTTCCTTAAGACACGTTTTCTCCAATCCTGAATCATTTTTTGAGAATGGAAAATATTTCTCATTGTCTACCAATTGCTCTAATTTGAACTTCATTAACAATATGGGTTCCAAAGCAGTAAAAATGAAAATTACTGAAATAAAATACCTTTGGACTAGCTGGCCCCGTGTGTGCAAAGGGTTAATATTATTTGTAGCGCGAACTAGTACTTCAGTAGGACAGCGTTGAGTGAAGAATTCTCAGAAGCAATCAAGCCAGTTCACGGACGACCTTAAAACAAGGGAAATCTTCTTGTGCTTGTGCCAAATTTGCAACGGACGATGAAAACTCGTGGCAAACTCGCGTGGCAAGCAAGCAAGAGACACTTTCCTCCAAAAAGGATGTGTTGATGGTTTGAATAGCAAAGAGATTTTCGCGACTGTTTTGTTTTGCTCTATTTTACGATGAAAAGGTGACCTTTAGGTGGTTTCGTGATGCGTATGGCAAACTAGCGATTGCTTTAGTAACCTTTAAGAAGGTTTAAAATTAGTCACAAACAGAATTGAAGCAAATAAAACAAAAGACCCTCGGATATTTGGAGGAGATGGAAGATTTCCCATTCCTAAGAACGACATAAGAGTACGACAGATAAGACACACTAGTACTCGCACTAGGAGAAGTTGTTTTTATTTCGGGTTCCAGAAACTCAATCTACATGCTTCCGCTAGCACGAACACGGATTAAGATATAATCCGACCCGGTTGCCTTGTTCAATTTTTGGAAACCTCCAAAGTTTCCCCCAAGTTCGATAACACCGACCGTCGCGGCACATGGCTCCTCTTCTACAGATGGTGGTGTGTGGCGTAAGTTCTTCTACCATCATGATTTACCCCGAAGGTATCTCCGGGGCGAAAAACAACAGAAACTGGAACCTGGAAAAGGTAAGTTGTGGGCGACAGAGGGGGACACAGCAACAACTTATCGCCGCGCTATCATGTTCCCATATCTAATGTGCCCCTTGGGACGTTAGTCGTGCGAGAAGGGACGGGGAAGATCCAGAAGTTGAAGTTGGTCTCGCGTATAGATATTCATAAGCAGATGACACACACCTCTTGGCGTCCCCCATATATGCAAGTAATTTAATAGCATTTACCGGGCCTTGACGCAACGTCTTGGTGTGTCATCTTCCTGCAGAGTTTGAGGGTGGGAGACACACAAACAGAATATAGCGCGCACGCCTTCAAAATTCGTTGACCCTTCAATTTGAACCGTGTGTGTTTTGATGATGGCGCGTTTCGAAACAACTGCACAGCACATCACCAGAGGTCCCACCACTAGTAGTAATAAACGAGATCGGTCTCGAGAGATCGCCGCAGCGCGCCATATTCAAACGGCGGGAGGATGGCACGGCGGCGTTTCTAGCTATCTTCACGATCTAAATCGTTCCTCTAGTTGCGCCGAGAAACCGAGCGAAGCGGACGCGGAATATGTTGCGCGATATGGATAATTTACGTGACACAGAAAACACACGAGACTAGAATACCGTCATGATCGTCCTCATCATCGACCGTTAGAGAGGGAGAGAGTGTCGAGGAGGAGCACACTCTGGTTTACATCCAATAGTTTAATTACCATACGAATTTTATCTCCAACGTGCGAACACCGTTTGTCGATGTCGGCGGCATTAAGGTGGCGTTGTTCGAGGTGACACTACTGCTCGACCAGGAGGACTGCTGGCTGACGGCAGCAACTGCTTGGTTGAGATTGTGCTGCTGTGATGATGATGACGATGCGGAGGATGATTCTGGGATGGTAAACGGTACGGATTGATATTCACCGGATTTGGCACGCAATTTTAACCGACGCCGTCGTCGAACGATTGCCGCCAGCGTGTTGTCATCGTGACGTTTGACAGCGGCCATTACCACATCGTCCAGCCGCGTTGTGGAGCGAGATCTTGGAGCACTTTTCGCAGCAGGAATACTGCTCAAACGAACGTTGGTAGTGTCGAAAGTCGGTTGAAGCTCTGTTAGAGGTGTTGGTGGTTGTAGGGAAGGTAGTCGCGTGTACTGCTGCGACAGGAACGTGATCACTGGGGAGGGGATTGACGATCCTACACCATCTTCCCGGCACTTGCAACAACAAGAACACACACAATCACACGAAAAACTGTCCTCATCGTTGTCACTCCCACCTGTCGTACCATCTTCGATCGATCGCCCTCCAACACCGTCCAGATCGACGCCGATGCCACTATCGGCACCGTCCGGTGAAAGGGACACGGTCGTCCCATCATCACCTTCCTCTTCGACTCCCATCACTGTGCTTGGTGTGAGCAATCGCTGTTGCTGCCCATCTTCGCCCATCAACGTTCGTCTGGCGGCCATCATACACCTGACCGTCCAGACGCCGCCACCACAACCTCCGGTGGCTGATGACAGTGGTGGTGCCAAAACAATAGAGCAGCCCTGGTTGACAGTCGAGTGGAACCGCCGCACCAGCAGCGACACGGTGACGGTGTTGTTTCCTATTACCGACAGTAAATTGTTTCCTCTTTTCGTTGGGTTTTCGATTTCGCCGTTGACGCATTGTACGGACAATTGTTGGGCGGCACACGTTCGCTCTCGCTTTCTCGCGTGCCGTCGTTTCCGGCGCTATTTGTTATTGTGGATCTCAACTCGGTTGCCTTCCGAATATCCGCTGTCCCCGCGGCACTACACTATACACTAGGCTTTTCTGTTTTCAATTAAACGTTACACTTTGACGCGTTTTCGCACACCGTGTGATTCTGCACATTTTTCGAGTGCAGGTTTCACCCGCGCTTAGACTATAGTGGTGAGGAGCAGACATCGGTTAACACCTTATCCACCCGCCGTGCGACACTGCGGAAAGACACACAATTAATGGCAGCTAGCGGGCAATGTCAGCTCTACTGAACCGCCCTGTGTGACTGAAACCATTACGGTACGTGTGTAGCCGTATTCAACCGTATTCACACCACGATACACACCAACACTACTGAAAGAATGAAACATGATCTAGACTATCGGGGGAACGATCCTTCGGTGATCGACGTGTGCCTGTGCTTATGTGATACTGAAAGGACACATTTTTTTCAAAATAAAATACACAGCCACACGCATACACACACAAGCCACGCACACGGGATCGAATGTCAAATGAATCAACGACGCATCTCCAGAACGCTTGTTCCTTGAACGAAATCCATGTCACTTCCGCAACGGCACGTTACACGCGCGTTTGTTTTTCAGGTTTCACTACGATTGTCGTTGGTCACGTTCGGAAATGGAACTCTCGTCTGAGCTCAATACAGCTCCCAATTAGGGCAGGTCTCCTTTTTTGCTCACTCTTTTTGCCGAGAGCAAGTGTACGAACGAACAGGTTGAGAAGACGGTACTGTACGCACTAATGCCTGCCGCAGTGCTTTATCGAAGTTGGCAAACAGAAAATTGCATGGCGTGTTCGATAAAAGGGAGCAATACGTACACGACGCACCTTTGTCTTTATCTCTTTTCTCAGGTGTGGGGAGATAAGCCATCCCACCCAAACCACTGCTTTCGATGGTACCGAAAAAGCTGTTTAATGTCCCGCATGTTTGAACTGTCTTCTAGCTAGTAGCTAGAACCACCGCCGTTGGTCGATGGATGAGTCACTCGTATCAAAAATGTTTTATTTATCGAGTGCGCGCCTTGCTAAGGCTGTTCAAGAACAGAAAGCGTGTAAATTCAATGTCAGTTTGAAGAGAGATAGAGTGAGAATGTTTATACAGTGGTGACCAATGCAATAAGGCTACACAATGGTATTAAACAAACGAGTCATAGTTTACTTATCAGATAACTCATTAAAATACTGCCTAACAATAAAAGTAATAGAGCTATTGAATTAAGCTATTTTCTTTGTTAAAGGAATGAAAGATGTTAATATTCAATAATAAAAAGAATCTTCAACATAAAATGGGTACAGCAAGAGATTGCAGTGTGACTAAAACGGTTGCCTGCGTAAATTCTATAAACAACAAGAATCGTCAAGATTCACTATCAAAATATTGGACAGAAATTGAATCCAACAACCAAGACAAATATGGAAAAGTCTCGAATAATCATTATCACTGGACAGAAGCGTTTTTATAATGTCTTATCTTCATGCTTGTTTTTCAAGAATTATAAATATTTCAACTAGTTTAAGCTTAGAAGCATCACTAATTAAATTGATATGTCTGCACACACCATAATAACAATTCTTCAAATGAGCTTCAATACACTGACCACCACTGTACAGGTGGAATTTCTGCGACCAGAAATGAACGAAGATCAATCAATTTCATGTACGCTGGGTTACCCTTTATCGACACAGCGAGAAGCGAATGATAAGTTATCTGAAGGTTTGCATTTCAAGTGGATTTGACAAGTGGAATTCAGCTGTACCACCGATAAGGTGTGCTGGGTTGTGCACAACATGGCCACGATATGTATTTTTTTTTTGGGAAGGAAGTGGTCGATACCTCACCAACTCTTATCTAAGGGCGCTCTCTAGTCGCCTAATGTAAATATGTGTGTGTGTGTGTGTGTGTGTTGCTCAATGTGCACCCCCCGGAAAAGTGGTTGTTTGGATGCTGTTTGCACTTCTACTTCTAGTACACCGGCGTCCCTATCTACCTATCTACCGCCTGTGGTACAATCTAAGCCACGCATATATGACCTATATGAGAGTGAATTGCATTTATGTAAGAGGCCCATTTTGGAACGGCGCTCCACCTGAAGAGATTACCTAAGGGTGGATGAGTTCTCACACTAATCACATCGGTGTTGTGTGTTTCATCATATTGCGGATTGAATCTGCAACAAGGCATACAACAAAAAACGGACCATGCTAAAAAACTGCACAACACAAACGTAATTTCCCAGGCCTCTCTGTGAATATGTCTCTCTTGCCTCGTTTGTTGATTCATTCGATTCAACACGCTAACTTCGCCGCTTCGGTGCAATAAATAGATATACACACGGTGGTTTATGGAGCAGCAGCAGCAGTAGCCGTGCACAGTAAAATCAGCGAAGAACGCGTAAATTAAATCAAATCAGCGTCATTTTAATTGCACTCTTAATTATGCATCTCGTCACTCAATTCTGCAATGGTAAGGGCTTCGCTGCTGAGATGAAGTCCCGAGCATACGGCTGGGAAGCAGCAACTGGACATTCTATTTAGGTTGCGCGAGACGAGATGCGGCAGAGATTGTGGCGATTTTTATTTGTACAAAACCAATTAAAAATGCAACGAACCAACTGGCGCGCCATTAAGCGCATTGGGAAAAGTGGACGATCCAAAAGAGTACACGAGGATGAACTTTTGGTTAAACAGCACTGCAGATTGTTCTGAGATCTTTCGAAGGAAAAAAGAGCATCATCAGAGTTGGGGTTGTATTTTTTGTTGTTGTTGGGCAGATGGAACGCATCTTGCACAAGAAAACACACCAAACTGTTATGTTTTTAACACCCAAATTAAGAACTTTCTCCCATCACGACCCCCATGGCGTTACTTCTTCTTCGTTCGCGCGGTTGTGTATTGATGCACTTCCGATTGTGGATTTCACAAGCGCAAACAAATTGTTTGTTTATGTGCCGCACCGCTGTACGGACATGGTTGGATAATTTTTCAATTCCCAAACGAGATCACGACGAACGAGAGAGAGGGCGAACAGCCTTCCGAAAAAACACTTGTCTGTGTGCAGCTTCTTTACCACTGCTGGTAACACACATCATCACACTAGTTCCACATTCGTTGGACGCATTATAGAAGTAGAAGAGCAGACACCATATCCGGTGCGGAAGATTTCCGCTTCCTGTACCATCCATTTGCAGTGGATTGTCCTTTTTTCAAATCTCACTTCCGTTTTCGTCCTTTTTTTATTAGAGCATCCTTTTTTTCGTTGTTCTTGCTTCTCTTGCTTCCCACGGATGGCACGATCTGCTGCTGTTGATGCTGCTGCTACACCGGACCGGATGGTGCAGAACAAGAAAACGAAGTAACACTAACAAAGAGATTTTCTTTACACACATAAGCACAGCACATTCCACGATTTATTGGCGAGGAATCCTGCACCACGAGCACAATGGCATACTGGAGCACTGTGGAAGCACGTAGTGAGCTTTGTACCGGAAGAAGGATCTCTTCACGAGAAAGGAACTTCCCTCTTCGCAACCTAAACTTTTTTATACGTCTGCAAATCACACTTTACACCGTCGTGTGCACGATCCGTTTTGTACGACGGCACGTTTCACCCCGCCGATGCAAATAAATCCGGCAAACGGTGGTCGAACAAACCGCTACTATTGACCGCATCGATGGATGCACCCGAACTGGACCGTGACGGGGTGTACAATGCAACGGATACCCTCTACCGGAAGGTATCGTCGGTCGTCCGTCCGTTCATCGATTGCAGCAACATCGTGCGGTCGCTTCTTCCGCCGACTCGACCGAAAACAAAAAAAAAACTGAAACGTTTACCGATGCGCGAAAATGCTTTTACTTGCGTGTTGGAGGACGCACGCGCACGCTTGCACACACTATTTAGTGATGAATTCCATCAGGTCCGTTGATCAACAAGAACTGTAGTCGCGATTACACAGCGTCGATCGCACTAGTGCTGGGTAGTGGTGTGCATCCCTCCAACCACACTATACGCGTGGGGGGTTTGGGTGGGGGTGGTTTACGGTTGTGTGCGTTAATTTACACGCGCGCGTATACCGGTGGAACCGCGTACGCGGGTACCGTATTGGCGCTATCTATCGCACCTTTGTACAACAAAACCGAGCGCCGCGGCTAACGTACACCAGGCGAGATTTCAGTTCGAACTAATTGTGGCACAATGTTGGCGTGGTTTGTTGTGATGTTGCGCGGAGCGATGCAGGCAGCAACCTTGCAAACCACCCAACGAGCATATATGCCCACCCCTAACGGTCTCTCGTGTTTTTTCTCTCTCTCTTTCGCTTTCATGCTCTCAGTGATGGGAGTGTTTACAAGAGCGAAGCAGGGTGTTCTAGCGAGGTTTCCAGGAGTGTCAAACTCGAATGTCTGCCTCCAATTTGGAAGACAAGATCATGATGTTTTGGCAATGATTGTACAGGGTAGTTTCGTTGAAACACACCAGCGTAAAAAATCCATCATTTTAAAATTATTTGCATCAGGTTGTTAAAAACATAATTTTAGCCCGTAATGGGGATTCATGAATCTTTGGGGATTCATGAATCTTTTTAATTGAGATTCAGATTCATTCATTCAGTTCAAACAGTCATTCTGATTCATGAATCTGAATCAGATTTACCCAACACTAGTTTCTATCACTCTTTATTTGTCCATAACATATATTTGCTATCCGTCTAGATATTCTCCAGAATTGTCGATACCTGAGACTTTGCTTATTAATCGAATCCTAGGATTAGGAACCAAATTAATCAATTTATTTATTATTCCTACATTAACAATTTTGTTATTTCCACTTCTGGATAAAATCATACATGTAAAACCAATATTGATTAAGCAAAACCCCGTGTTAAGAGCAAGTTATTCCAGATTTAAAGAATCAGGCAACTTCTCAGTAAGATAGACAAAAGAACCATTAATGTGCTACTGTACAAACAGCTGCTTGTAGCTTATTGTAGCTTAACATTGCTGACATAAATATTGGAAATAGAAAAGTGTCAGTCACTGAACAAAACAAAGTGCGTCGTGCGCCATGCGTTTGACATCCCTGTAATAATCAAACCCTCACTACACAGCTGAGCGTGATTCTTCTCTAATGTCGCCCAATAAATTGCTTTAGGCTAAACATTTCTTCTCTCCTTTTTTATTTATTGGACCATAATTTCGGAGTATCTGTTCTACTTTCCCACACCGTTTCTACGACCAACCTCTCTGTTGTGAAGGATCCTCGGCTGAAGGATCGAGAACGATCTTCTGGTAAACAAACGTGTGCACACAGATTGCTTCTTCCCAGCCCCAAACTCGATGCAGTAGTGCGTGCGTGGTCTTTTGTTGTATCGCTACCGTCATCCAGTGTGCCGATGATGGGCGAGGAGAAACAGGCCAAGAGATCACTTAATAAAAATTAGTACGCTTCACCGGAGATCGAAACGACAGAGGTACGGCGCACAGGTTAGAAAAACGAGTATGGGGTGGAGGACGACGCATCAACTGCATTTAAAAATGTTTACGAGTGGGAGACTTCGTCGTGTTTGATGAGGTGAAGGTTTTCTAGTGCGCTTTGGTAGGCACTTGGAGCGTATTAAGCGTTGGAAGAAGGTTCAGGATCTATCCGCACCAGACGGTACGTTTATAAATATCTTTCTCAGGAATGCACAGACAGATGCCAATAAGGTAGACAAGGTAAGGATAGAGAATCTTCTTTGTTGGGATGGTTTTTCACAAGAACAGTGATGAGTTTTCTTGTGGTGTGGGAACTGTTTGCTAAAGATAGTGTCTAGATACGTTCTTCCAGCTTACGATTGCACCACAAAAAAGGGAATGTGAAACAATTATGCAGCCATATAAAGATGCGTCCGACAGGAGTTAATTGAATAGTATTAGGTGACCACAAAACAATCGATTGCTTTCACTATTAAATTTGAGCCTGTTGTAACATTCCTCCTCCAACACCTTTTAATAATTAACACCAAGCATTTGATTAGGTTAGGTGTAGTATTATCTTTTATACTCTCCCTTCTTCTACTCACTATATTTACATTTCCCAAGTGCGAGTGATGTGTTAAATCGATTCCAAACAAAGAAAGAAAGCAATCGTGGCCACACTTGACGGTGTGGAGAGCTCTACTAACGCACTCGTGAAAGGAGGGAGTTGTTTGAAGGAAGTTAATAAAATGTGTACACATATTAACGTGCTTCCATCGGGGGTGTAGTTGGCGGTGACATTCACTTCCTTTTTTTTCGCCCCTCCAGAGAATTGAATGGCGCGACTGAGCTTCCTCACACCCTCATCTAATGAATGTTAATTTTTCCCAATAAAGTGTTCCAAAGGGTATGGTGACAGAACAAAAAAAAAACATCACCTCGAAACAATAATGCCAAATCGTCGCTGTTCCGAGCGTCTGGAAAGATGTACCGGACGTGTTCTCCTGCCGGCTTACACAGACTGACAGCAGGATAAAGCACCGTGACTAAATTTGTCGCATTTTATGACCTCCAAAATGAAGATCACAACTACTCTCGTCGCATTTCATGACTCGCATAGCGTTTTTTTTAAGTGAAGGTGAAGAACAACAGCTGGTTGGTGCAGGCGTTGTGTGTGTCGTTGTCGTTAGATGCGCGACACGATTTTCGACCTTCAGCGTAAACGGTCGCTGGCAGATTTTGCTTCGTAAAGGGGAGATGGGTATGTTTTCTCGCCCAATGGCGTCCTCCGCCCTGGGTCGTATGTTTGGGGGCGCCGTCGAGAGGTCGTAAAAATGCGCTTAATTTTTCACAAACTGACGCGTCACGGCTCGGAAGCTGGATGAAAAGTGTGCGCATGTTTGTGTTTGGTTTTTTGCTTTACTCGTTCTCTAATGAAACCGGACCGAGATGTCTCGGTCGTGACACCCGGAGCATTTTCAAACTTTATTCTCTCGATGGCTTTCACTGTATCGGGGGAAGGGAGAACTGTGATGTCAGTTCGCTTTTCACACGATTTATGTATCGAAATACATTGGACCCAGCAGCAGCTGGACGTTTTCTATTGGACATTTGGAGTGACCATTTATCTCCGTCAAAATTGGCACATCCCGACCATCGCTCCATCGTTGTGGTCTGCTTGTCATGGAAGCTCTCTCACACGAAATTCGCACCGACACATCGTCCGAGTGACCTCCTCCTGTTATCATACGTCAACCGGCGAGTGGAAGCAACCATTCCCAAGAACAACATGCAAGACCTTGATGACGCTTGAACGTTAATTGGACCACTGGTTCACCCACGCTTACACACACCGAGACACACACACTGCGAATATCTCTGTAAAGCGAAGCTAACACTTCTAAACTTTGTGGCTGCTTAGAACCTGCAAGCGCACACGGGCCTGCATTTAATTACCTTTAATCGCGAACCGGCCGAGCTAGTGCGGTGTACAATCTTAATGCCTTTGGTGCACTCAAGTCTTAATTGGAGCAAACGAAGCACCGACCGTGTGCGGTACATGTGATTTCTGTTGGTTTGTTTGCACAGCGCTTTTCCTGGTTAAGCTTCACACGTTCAACGGCACGATATAGTAGTAACAGATACTGCAGGTGGCCACGTAAACACAGTATGTCTTAGAAAAAGTACCACCAAAGAACCTACTTCAATTGATCTTCACTGTCTGGCACGTTTGGAGAGTTTTTCAGCGCACTATTTCGCAAACTGTCGTGAAGGACAAGTGATACCGGGCGTAGTAACCAAATTCGGTGCCGAAATCTTCACAGTTTCAGTGTACCGCAGCCAGCCAAAAAGAGTACACACCAAAACACACACACACACACACTCGCGTCACGCCGTGCCTGATCGGCGGGCAGAGAAACGACTAACAGGTTAGCACCTTTCGGCATCACACATATTCTTCGGCGCGGAGGACACACTGTGATGATGATGTACCGCAAGAGAGCGAGAGATGCCGTGGGTATACTGAGATTGCTTTTGCTGTGCTGTTTCTGGAAAACGACCACCACACATCCAGTATCTGCCATTCGCCTGGCCAGGGACAGAGGCATCACATCACCAACACACGGACGCTAGCCGAGATCAGAGCAAGATTTGGGTCCCGACAGCAACAGCAATCAGAGCAGGGGCGGTCTGCTGTTATCACACACAGCCAGCGAGCATGCATCTCTCGAGGTTGTGTGTAGCACCGGGTTCGAATATTCGAAAATTGAACAGGCCCACCCGAAAGCATGTCCCCACAGTTCTCGGCTACCCGTCGTGATGGGGTCTGTTTGTTGTCAATTTTGGGCAACAACTTCGTTGGAAAGAGTTGTTTGGAGTTTTTTTCTCAACACATTTCAGCTGCGTGTCCAAAAACAAAGAGCATTGGGGCGTGCGATATGCCACAGTGATGACACAAAAACAAGACACAAAAAAAATCAACCGTCGTACATTTCATTATCAACATCACCACGAGCGCACTTGTGTTTACATGTGAGCACACAACACACGTTCAGTGCGGGGAGACGACGGCGGGAAAGAGGTGTGTGTTTGTGTCTGCTAAGCAGATTTTGCTGGAATTCACTAGAATTGGATCAGGTTTTTTAAAGGTGCGTTTATGGAGCCCAGTTTGAAGACTTCAAGCTAGATTCCGACGAACGTTGAGCTCGGTCAGTTGATGTGGGTTAGAAAAGGTTGGGCTGGGGATTAGTACCGTCGTGGTCTAATGAAAGATCCCATATTTTAAGCGAACGAATGACCATGACAAGTCTTCATTGTTTGGTTTGTAGAACAAACAGCTCGTAAGCCTGGTGTGTAGTTGAAGAACAATTGATCGTAGCATAAGTTGGGTGACAGCTTTTCGCAAACGGTACCGTCGCCATATTATTACAGAGCCTTGGACATTGGGCGCTATGATAAATTACTTTACGTCCAAAGCGTACGAGGGAAGGAACAAGCTGAGAACACATCCACAGAGAGCGTTACCTGAACACCGAAACTTCAGGGGTTTTACTGCGACCAGCACGGTGTACGAGTTTGGCATGATGTCTGGTAATTAATATCCATTGTTGGGTGATGTAAAGCGAATCGAAACATCGTCCCCGATGGGAGGGAAAATGAAAGTACCAACTACCATTACAACAGCACGGGACTAGGGTACCATTTCCTAGCTTTTGTCCTTTTAGCGGAAGAGCAAAATCGTGTCGTTACACAACGTATGTATGTGCGCCCGCGATACCCATCAATGTTGTGTTGACTAAATCGTACCGGTTCCGGGGTGTTTTTGCTGGTGACCGGAAACTGCTTTTTTATCAAGCGCAAAATCGAAAAATAAAAACAAACGAGCAAACTTTTTGATAGTTGTGAAACACTCGTCGAATTTACGGACGATGACGGGGTAAATTGCATAACCTCAACCGTTCCTACGCAACGAAGTTCTATTGGATTAGGACCTCATTATGACCTAATCCTCGATTGGAGCTTCCAATATCGACAGCTCAGCGTATGGCACCTGTACTTAGGTAGCTACGTAGCGTACCTAAGGTGTGGTATAATTTAATAAAGTCGTTTCGTGAAACTAATCAAAACCCGGGCGAGATCTTAATTCGTTAAATGTACTTCTAAGCACGCATCGCTGAGGACCACCCGAACAGGAGGTGTCATAAAATCGAGTGTTTGTGTGGACGTAATTGTAAATAAGATGTGTGTCGCTGCGGTCAAATCCCTGCTCACGTTTCTCAGTAGCATTGTGCCACTTAACGCAGCCACTAATATCGTCTATTGGAGTGTTTGGTACTTACGCATTTTGCACACGTGTTCGCTTGAGCACATCGCCATTGCTGCGGATGGAGCCCTTCTTGTGGAGGGTGGGCGTTGCGATGTTCTGATGCGACCCATGGTGATGGTATCCGTTGCCGGTCGCGTTGGTGGTGCCACCGGTCGCCGAATGCAGATGGTAGGTAAGCTGCTGCGGTGACACATAGTGCTGCGTTGATTGCTGGTGGTTCGGCTGAGGCTGCTGCTGGTGCACGTAGACGTACGATCCGCCGCCGGGCCCAACGCCACACAGGCTGGTGCTGCCGAGGCTGCTGCTGCCACCGCTCGCGAGCAACCCATTGTTGCTGGCAACACTGCCACCGCTGCTCGGATGGTGATGGTGTGTGGAGTAGATCTGCGCTGGGCGATCGATTTTTTGTGGGAAACTACTCGCGCACAGTACAGTACATGCGGAGACACATGCGCGGATTTCGGAAGGAAGGCACGAGTAGAAGAGGATCACATGAATACAGAGAAGAAGAGAAAAAAAACGAAAAAACGAGAGAGAGAGAGAAAAAGAGAGAAAGGTGATTAAAAATGGTGGCGAAACCACAAAAATGGGAAAAAAGGTTGCAAAAAAATATGTATGAGCGTTGAGGTTCTGGTTGGAGCAAACAAAAGCAACAAAGGTGGACACACAAAAGCCCGCAAAAGAGCAGATGGTTCATTTTCGCACAATACACACGCACGAAGGCTACATATGGAAGGAAATCGAAGGAAACGGGGCGCAAAAGGGACAGAGTGTGGAAAGCTTTGGGCAAGTTTTTCCCATGGTCCTTTACGGAGTGCGCTGTACCGTCGTATTTGCGAATACGGTAAGGGGACGCAGCAAGACGCACAAAAACAGGTATTACGGAGCATCCACCATATCTGCAGCAAAACTGCGTGCAAATGCGCAAGACGCAGCGGACAAAATCGCACTGCAAATGCATGAAAGTCGGTAATTAAAATCAGACTCCGAGCGTTCCCGGGCGGAGGGAAAAAAGGACATCTGGACAATGCACGAGAGTCTGATCCTGATTGGCCAAGGGAATACTGGAGCTAGCAAGTATCGGATGATCGTAAGATGTGTCTGTGTCCCTAGAACTTGGAAGTAGGGAAGGTTTTTGAGCTATGAATAGGATTTGCTACTGTTAACACAATGAGAAGGTACGGTAGAAAAACACAATAGATAGAGACATAAAAACGTGGTGTTGTGATCTGGAGACACATATATAGGGAAGAAATATCTTGACATTGGAAGAAGAAATGCCATGACGTCGTTCTATTCTACAAGAAAACACATGTAACAATACTAGATTATCCTGGAACGTGTAGGAAAATAGCGTCTGAAAAGCGAATGTGAAGAAAAAACACGAAAAATCAGTATCAGATTATCAGTGTTGGTCAAATCGGTAGGAACTTGAAGCAAAATTACACTTTTGCGACTGACATTTAGTATCTTCACAAAACACATCAGGAAAGCAAAACTATTCGATTTGCACCGTTTTTTTTTTCGTCTAAATTTCAACTCTCAAATACCTAGAGACGATACAGCCGAAGTTTTCGGGTTCAATTTTATCAGAATCATGTGTGAAAGATAGCGTCTCTTCACACCTTGGAAAGCAACTCGACTGTCTGATGATGAGGGAATGAGTTCAAAGAAAACCATCAAACCATGGATACACTGTTCAGGAGTTAGAACCTCTTTCATACACATCGTACATCGCGAACGGATAAACGAAACATTTCCAGTTGATCAGCCAAGCTTGAATTAATAAATAATTTTCCCTTTCGCTGGCATTCCACCTTTATTAAGCTAGCATAAGACATTCCCGTGTACCACAACACCGCATACGACGTTACACACACGCCCGATCTGCTTCCATCTTCGTACGATCTCTCCATAGGTGAAGACTACGACTTCCGTCTGGTGCACGAGTCCAACCGAGGTAGCGTTAGTGTTGTGTAAAATTCCTACTTGCCGGTTTGTACATTCTTAGCCGACCGGGTGTAATAGAAGGTTGACGGACTTTCAACCGCAGAAACTTCAGCGCCACCTGGTGAACCAACGGGGGCAAGTGAACCTGAGATGAGTTGATTTATTCTTTGAACGCTCTTAATCATTCAACCCGAAAAGGCGGCTACGGGAATGCCACGAACCGCATCCAATTACACCCAAGTGGTATTCTTACTGGTGAGGGTAGTTTTGTCCATAAAAAAACGAAGCAAAAACAAAACAAAAATGGCCGTCATTTGGAACTCAAGTTTCATAATTTTGCACCAAAAATTGGAACACAACATTTTGGAAGTAGAATCCCTCAAAAAAAGATTCTGTTGTGAGTAGTCCGGGTGAATCATTTTTCGTGTCGAGCTGGGAAAAAGCTGTCCAATGTCCCCTTATGCTTGGGACAACATAGGCACATTTGCGACACACAATAATATGGTCGTCGGTGGTCATGGGCGGATTTTATTTATGAGATTTTGCCCAATGTTTGTCGGTCTGCCTAGTGGCTACTCATACATTTTACGTGCTCAGTGACGCCCCATTTGGCGTCAGCATGAGTGATTCCGCATTTTCGACTGTTTTTTTTTGCGTTCAGAATTTCCTGCCACAGCCAGTGTGTTAGTTACATACAACCAACATCGGGTAACTTTCGCTCCAGCAACTCTGGGGGGGGGGCGTATTTTATGACCATCCAACTTCAACACGCGCACACGATAGACGAGTTGTTTTCTGCTGCGAAACAGGATACACAGACGGCACATAGTACGATACAAAACTGCGTCACAACATCATCACACGGTGGCCATATTGGAGAAATAGAGGCTTTTCATTGGCGGAATATTTTTAAATGTTTGCTTTAGTATGTTTTTTTATCTATCGTTACAAAGCTTTCGCCTCAAAAAGCTCAAAATACGCAGTGTCATTTTCATTCGTGCAAGAATGGCTTGTAAAGAATTTGTATTTTATATTGGAGGATCATTTTTTGGCAAAATACTTTCCTCCTAAAGTTGTGTGTTCTCCTTCCATCGTTCGACAAGGCACGCGATTGCATAACATAATATTGTTGGAATGTGTCCATATGCCTGCCGACTTATTCCCCTAATGTTTTTTTCCGTACGAAACTAGAACGGAAATAATGATGGGAAAAGGTGGTTGGGAGATCTCGCGCAAGAACGTTAGAAAACGAGCACTTCGAAGAAATCCGTTTCCGGTGTCCGTGCCGGCAAAATGACGGGGTTCTTTCGGAGAAGCACATCCGAACGGAGGAACATCATCATCCGGTTACCGGAGGCACGAATTATAGGGCTGCCGTGACGCGACATATTTGCTTACAGTCGGACTTCGGCCATACACACCAAAATCACCCTCCAGGTGATGCACAAATACACGCACCGACAAAAAAAAAACTAAAGGCGTCTCGTGGCCGGGAAAATTATGAAAATTGAGTTTTCCCCCTCTTCACAGACTGTGTGTGTACATGGTTTTTTTGTGGCTGTCGTCGCTGGAGGTGATATTCAATAGCTTCTCCAAAAGGCTTTTCGCTCCAGCAACGATGTCTCGAATTAGCGCAAAGCAGCCTTTAAAGCTGACGCGCTGACACACAGCGCGCCTTATGGAAAACTATATTTATTTGTCCCGAAGCGATAACCGTGTGCTTTTTTTGTTGAATGGCTCGTTAAAAAAAGGCGATGGGAAATGCTAGCGTCAGAATGCTCATCATCCTGGCGAGAGGCTCTTGCACGTGAGTGTATAGGTGGCTGAACGTTAAAACAACACACCGAGCGTACCGGTGTGTCCCTTATTCATTAAAAAATTACACCCCGATGTTTATTATCCGCATTCTAGTTGCCTATTTTCACGATCCGATGGGTTCTCCGTCCGCATCGCATAAGGGTAACCCGCACTTATTCTATGGCTTTTGTACCTTCTGCTGGGACACGGAAAGCTACCAAAACGTGGTACAGCCGCAGTAGAATGACGAAAGGGACGAAGTATCTTTTTAGGGCTTAGGGATTATTAAAATGGAAGGGCTCGGGCTGTATGCAGTTTAAGCTGCTCAAGCGAAAAGGTGAAAATTTGAGGGAAAATGGAAAGGATAATGTTATGCAAGTCGATGGGGAATGGCGTTTTGAAGGAGGTCGTTTCGTGTGGCAAAAGTAAACAGAACAGAGTGCATTTTAATAACACAAGTACGCTTAATTCGCTATGCTTGACTCTGTGGCTGTAACGTAATAAATATAATGTGCAAAACATAATAAAAAATAAATAATGAAAAAAAAATAAAACATAAAACTTTAACTACCTTCCACCGATAATGAATCCTGAGATACAAATGATCATTCTGGCCGATTGAAAACGTGAAGCAAACACAATTATAAAAACACAAAACACTTAATAAACAAACCGAAATGCACAAAAACACACATACACACTTGTGGAATGTCCTTTTCGTAAACACAAACACAACTTTATATAATGTATAGGTTCAGCTGTAACTATAGTACTGCAACATCCAACATAAAACATATTGAAATCAATACAAACCACATTACAAAAGCAAACGTAAACAAAGGAAAAGTCTTTTTTTACAACGAAAAAAGGAAGCATTTAAATAAGCAAAACACACACGCACAAACGGTATGAAAAAAAGTAACTAAAAAAAAACAAAACAAAAGCCGGCACACAAATACAAACATGAAGATGCCACCCTAAACTAAAACAAACAAAAAACAAAATACGCACACAAGCACACACGTTAACGAAACAAAAAAAAACATTAAAGCAATGTCTAAAATTCACACACAAAAAGCTTCCACCGTCCCACACATCAAAACGAACTCGCCCGACCGTACATCCTTCGCTTGTGATAAAGCAAGATATTAAACATTACGCAAACAAACACCCACACAAGCACACTTCCGTCTGTAGGCGGCCATACATTTACAGTTTCCCTTTTCAGTAGTAAAGCAAGGTACGGTAGAATCTTTTGCTAGGCGCATTACATTTTCGCCCAACTAGAGATTGTCCTTTGTCGGTATGGCGCGCGCACACAACATCCTGCGTGTGAGTGTGTCTGTCTGTTTGTGTGCGTAATTGTTTATACGGGCGTACTATCGGAAAGGATGGGTGGGTAGGATTTTCGGTGGTTGAATGGGGTGTGCATGTGTGTGTGTGAAGGGGACTTGATGTGGAGATGAAAATCAATACTTTAGTATCTGAAATAGTAACATCTCCTCGCTGGTGGTGCTGGCGGCCGCTGCCCGTTGCTGACGAGTGTCTCGTGGGTACGCGATGATGCTGGCTTGGGTCGGTGGATGGGGGACGCACAGACGCCTCCCACTCACACGGTATGCTTGTCAGTGTGTGCAAAGGTGTGCGTGCGTGTGTGTGTGGTTGCTTAATTGAAGCCCTTTTCTTATCAGTGCGCTTTCGCTTTTCGCGTCACTGATTTATCGTGCCTCACTCATCTGTTACAACGCTCTTATCCCGGTGGTGTCCTTTGCTATATTTGGTGGTTGGTGTACGTGCGAGATAAGCGAGCGAATCACCACTAAAAAAAAACACTTTTCAGGACAGATCTACTAAGACTTGCTGGTGGAAAAGTCTTTTCACAGCTAACGTATCACAGAATGCTTCCGCACAAACGCTTTTCCACTATGCCGGACGCGGAATTGGGGTTGCGATAATTCTTGTGCCAACATTACACAACACACTGACTATTGCTCTCCATCCAGTGTGTTGGATCGGAGCTTTCACTTTGCCCTTTAGGGCTTTGCTTTTCAGACTGCTACAACGCTCGCACAATTCATTACTATTTTATGCTAATTAAATACGCCAACATCTCGGAAACGCACGGCAAGTTCACTAATATCGGTTGGGCAGTATACACTCTCTTGCTTTCTCTTTCACAATAGTATTGCACACACGCAAACACACACTCTCTTGCTCTCTCTCGCTCAGCTCTAGCTATATAATTTGTGATCGATATAGCTTCTTCTATCAGGATACACACCATACACCGGCGACATTTACGCCATCAGAAATACGTCATACACTGGTAGAAGTCGACCACATCAGGGACACAAAACGCAACGAGTTACAACGAGACGTCCGCGACGCCTTTATCGTCGTAATTAATCGTTACTATTTTCCACACAGGACGACGCACAAATAATATCAAAAATTTAAATCCACAAACGGAAAAATCACTGCCTTGCCCGCTATAGCACACACTTTATTATCCTTCGCGAAAGCAACAAAACACAAAACACGCACGAAAAACTTGCGTACCGGGTGGTTTTCTTACTGCTTGTTACTTGTGTGCCAATAACGACGGCTGACACAAAGGGTGTCGAAACGAAGCAAAATCCTCCCTACGAACACAGAGAGAGCGAGCGAGCGCTGGCAGAGACTCGTCGTGCACGCGCGTCTTCACAGGCGGACGGCTATTTTCTGACTTGAACCGTTCCCACAAAACTAAAGAAGTCTCGCGTGGTCCAACATTACACAACACACTGACTATTGCTCTCCATCCAGTGTGTCGGATCGGAGCTTTCACTTTGCCCTTTAGGGCTTTGCTTTTCAGACTGCTACAACGCTCGCACAATTCATTACTATTTTATGCTAATTAAATACGCCAACATCTCGGAAACGCACGGCAAGTTCACTAATATCGGTTTGGCAGTATACACTCTCTTGCTTTCTCTTTCACAATAGTATTGCACACACGCAAACACACACTCTCTTGCTCTCTCTCGCTCAGCTCTAGCTATATAATTTGTGATCGATATAGCTTCTTCTATCAGGATACACACCATACACCGGCGACATTTACGCCATCAGAAATACGTCATACACTGGTAGAAGTCGACCACATCAGGGACACAAAACGCAACGAGTTACAACGAGACGTCCGCGACGCCTTTATCGTCGTAATTAATCGTTACTATTTTCCACACAGGACGACGCACAAATAATATCAAAAATTTAAATCCACAAACGGAAAAATCACTGCCTTGCCTGCTATAGCACACACTTTATTATCCTTCGCGAAAGCAACAAAACACAAAACACGCACGAAAAACTGGCGTACCGGGTGGTTTTCTTACTGCTTGTTACTTGTGTGCCAATAACGACGGCTGACACAAAGGGTGTCGAAACGAAGCAAAATCCTCCCTACGAACACAGAGAGAGCGAGCGAGCGCTGGCAGAGACTCGTCGTGCACGCGCGTCTTCACAGGCGGACGGCTATTTTCTGACTTGAACCGTTCCCACAAAACTAAAGAAGTCTCGCGTGGTCCGGAGAACGCCGCGTAATACAAGCGCGCTGTGTGTGCTGGTGTGCGTACGATGGCGCTCTGCTATTGCTAAGGATCTGCGGTGCGTGTGCGCGAGCGAGAAAGCGAGTGTACGTACGAACGAGGAAAACATCGCGTACCTCTACGCAAGGACAATTCGGCGATGTTCTCTCGCACACCAGTGCGAATTGGAACGTCATAATAAGGACACACTTCTGTATGTGTCGGTGTGTGGTTTGTGTTGAAAAGGAAAGGAGACGGAATTTGTGCGTCAGAAGGAATGGAAAAGATTTACACCCCAAAAAAAAATATTCGGTCTTTCGTTTCGCAAAGAAATCCGATAACAAAAGGGCACCACTGGATGGGGATGCGTTATAAAAGGGACACCACGGCGAGCGAGCGAGTAGAATATGGAAAATGGAGAGACAAAAACAGAGAGTGTTTATAGTAGAGGCATCTGATCGGATTTGCACTGCCTTGATTGCAGTTCGTTTACATTTGCTAAGGCGATTCAGAACAGCTACCAGTATTTTGTTGCAGTATTGTTGGATAAATTAGTTATTAATGGAGGCGTTTTTCTAACCATATTTTTATCGAAAGTGAATCTTAACATTCTTATTTTGCTACACTATACAAGAAATGGATGCGAAACTGGTAAAAGTTAATTAGTTTTCTATTTAAAAGTTTTCTTTATCTAAACTATCTCTAACGCTGGACTACTGCCTGCGTCAGACTTGACTGTAGCAAAAACCTGTCGTAACTGTGATGAGAGCTGAAGGGAACCCGCGAGAGAGAGAGAGTGAATCAGAGAAGAGAGTATACGCGTAAATCAACAGGAACGCTAGCAGTAGCATCAGGCTGACGCTTAACGTTCCACACCATGAGGAACGCAGCAAAAAACGGGAACCAGCGCCAGACAAAGAACTTACTCGTGTCTGTCTTTTTTTGGGGGGTGAAATGATGTTTGGAAGACGCGGAAAATGCATGGAAAAGCTGGGCAAGTAAGATTCTCCACCAGAGACCTTTGCCTTTACTTCCAACGTCTCCAGCGAAGGATGAATGAAACAGAAGGCAAATATTCGTAGGAGGGTGTTTGGTTTTTGTGAATGTTGTTAATTCAATATTAGTATCATTTATTAGAGAACATGACGTCATACTCGGGGAGGCTGATGGAAAAGAGTTGTGAAGAATGGATGATGGAAAATTCAAAAATGTAAAGCAACGATCTTTTCTTCTTTAGCATATGATTTGTTATTTTAGAAGGTGCTAGATATTTTTAGTTATTTAATGTCCATCTTAAAAATGATAAGCAATTCAGTCGTTTTTTTTCTCAAAACAAGACACCACAACATCTGCTAAGGGAACTGCCCTGTAATTGTCTTAACACTTCCTTCATAAAAACAGTCCACAACTTGCCAAGAGAGCAGGAAAAACCCGACGTCACCAAAACAACGTCCAAAGCCGGGAACTCGATGAACGTTCCACTAGAATACACACATTACGCCTCCATTCCGCGTATTGCGTAACGACAGTAGAAGCATAATAGTAGTAACAGTAGAAGCAAGTAGTAGCAGAAGTGTATAGCTGTCAAGAAAATGTGAACCATGGTGCGCCCCACACACGAAACACTTGTTATTATGCATTAGAAGACATTTAGCGAGGCAAAGTGTGGTGGTGCTAGGCTTAATGGTAGCTTGTCGGTACCGGTCCATTCCAGCACCACCTACCACCGAACAGCGGAAAATGGCAGCTTTTCTTTAGCGTGCCTTTGCACTTTTCCAATAAGCTTACACACGGTTGGGGCGAAGGCTGTAGAGCCTCGTAGCCTGTTGGATTGTTTCTGCCTCTTAGTTGGATTAGTGCCGATCGACGTTATGACCCTCGAACGGACGGATCATTACACTTGCAAATGAGTCTTGGAAGGTATGCACGAGAGTGGTGGGCTATCTTGAAGCGTCGTAATGGGTGCATAATTGCTTACCCTTGCGAAACCGGGAGTGGCTAAATGCACACTGCACTGTACTGTGCAATACAGTTGGACAGGAATGTCCTGACACGGTTTTGTAGGAATTACAGATTGTAGCCAGATTTGCTCGATGGATGTCCTTTTTGAAGCGCGCGGAGGGAGTGAAGATATGTTTCGCGATTTTCCTTTTATCGTTCCATAAAACAAGTCAGATTCATCCTTTCGTGCAAACTCTCCAAAGACATCACACAAGACTTTAATGATTGCCAGCCGGATACGTGACGGGGATGGGAGTACGGAAAGTATCCGAGACGGGACACAAAGGAGACATTACTGTTCCAGCGTGATTCTTAGCAGCTTCCTACGTATTCGTCTTCTTATCTCAAAATCGTTCTACTGGCGAAAACACCTTCACAGCAACCCTATGCCAAGATAACGAAAATATAGTTCTTGGTTAAAATGTAAAATTATACGACCACTTACA
>KZ062224.1:36372-123492 GCA_002091835.1 Anopheles maculatus
GAGAGAGAGAGTGAATCAGAGAAGAGAGTATACGCGTAAATCAACAGGAACGCTAGCAGTAGCATCAGGCTGACGCTTAACGTTCCACACCATGAGGAACGCAGCAAAAAACGGGAACCAGCGCCAGACAAAGAACTTACTCGTGTCTGTCTTTTTTTGGGGGTGAATTGATGTTTGGAAGACGCGGAAAATGCATGGAAGAGCTGGGCAAGAAGGGGGAACCCTGGAGCATGGTTGTTGACGGTGGTAAGATTCTCTACCAGAGACCTTTGCCTTTGCTTCCAACGTCTCCAGCGATGGATGAATGAAACAGAAGGCAAATAGTCGTAGGAGGGCGTTTGGTTTTTGTGAATGTTGTTAATTCAATATTAGTATCATTTATTAGAGAACATGACGTCATACTCGGGGAGGCTGATGGAAAAGAGTTGTGAAGAATGGATGATGGAAAATTCAAAAATGTAAAGCAACGATCTTTTCTTCTTTAGCATATGATTTGTTATTTTAGAAGGTGCTAGATATTTTTAGTTATTTAATGTCCATCTTAAAAATGATAAGCAATTCAGTCGTTTTTTTTCTCAAAACAAGACACCACAACATCTGCTAAGGGAACTGCCCTGTAATTGTAAGCAACGATCTTTTCTTCTTTAGCATATGATTTGTTATTTTAGAAGGGGCTAGATATTTTTAGTTATTTAATGTCCATCTTAAAAATGATAAGCAATTCAGTCGTTTTTTTTCTCAAAACAAGACACCACAACATCTGCTAAGGGAACTGCCCTGTAATTGTCTTAACACTTCCTTCATAAAAACAGTCCACAACTTGCCAAGAGAGCAGGAAAAACCCGACGTCACCAAAACAACGTCCAAAGCCGGGAACTCGATGAACGTTCCACTAGAATACACACATTACGCCTCCATTCCGCGTATTGCGTAACGACAGTAGAAGCATAATAGTAGTAGCAGTAGAAGCAAGTAGTAGCAGAAGTGTATAGCTGTCAAGAAAATGTGAACCATGGTGCGCCCCACACACGAAACACTTGTTATTATGCATTAGAAGACATTTAGCGAGGCAAAGTGTGGTGGTGCTAGGCTTAATGGTAGCTTGTCGGTACCGGTCCATTCCAGCACCACCTACCACCGAACAGCGGAAAATGGCAGCTTTTCTTTAGCGTGCCTTTGCACTTTTCCAATAAGCTTACACACGGTTGGGGCGAAGGCTGTAGAGCCTCGTAGCCTGTTGGATTGTTTCTGCCTCTTAGTTGGATTAGTGCCGATCGACGTTATGACCCTCGAACGGACGGATCATTACACTTGCAAATGAGTCTTGGAAGGTATGCACGAGAGTGGCGGGCTATCTTGAAGCGTCGTAATGGGTGCAAAATTGCTTACCCTTGCGAAACCCGGAGTGGCTAAATGCACACTGCACTGTACTGTGCAATACAGTTGGACAGGAATGTCCTGACACGGTTTGCAGGAATTACAGATTGTAGCCAGATTTGCTCGATGGATGTCCTTTTTGAAGCGCGCGGAGGGAGTGAAGATATGTTTCGCGATTTTCCTTTTATCGTTCCATAAAACAAGTCAGATTCATCCTTTCGTGCAAACTCTCCAAAGACATCACACAAGACTTTAATGATTGCCAGCCGGATACGTGACGGGGATGGGAGTACGGAAAGTATCCGAGACGGGACACAAAGGAGACATTACTGTTCCAGCGTGATTCTTAGCAGCTTCCTACGTATTCGTCTTCTTATCTCAAAATCGTTCTACTGGCGAAAACACCTTCACAGCAACCCTATGCCAAGATAACGAAAATATAGTTCTTGGTTAAAATGTAAAATTATACGACCACTTACACGGCGAAGAAAGAACGTAGGACGTGAGCCGGTACAACGTGACAGAACACACAAGACACGAGTGCACGACGCTAATCAAACCACACCTAGTATGTGTGCAAATCCATTGGACCATTTACTTTGCTGCAGGTAGGTAGAAATACTGGGTGAACAATAAATAGCATCGGTTAAACGGATGGTTCTACCGTTTGCGTCCCACAGTCGGGAACATACATTTTGGCTTCTTTCCGCCAGAAGAAAACCAAGGGAATATGATTTTTCCTTCAATTTTCCTAGGTCGGCTTCTTTCTGGCTATTCCGAGACATGCGGTAAAAGATGAAGGGTGATTGCAGTGAATCGCCTAGGAAACCTACACTCTTCTTTCGACACCCGAAAAATGGAGTTTTCCCTAATAGAATTCGAAGGGCAACATCCTTTTCCCCCAATACTTACACTACCGAGCCTTCCCTTGTACGAATATTGTACGCAAAAAAACGAGCCTTACACTTAAGACCATTACCGAACCGGGCATGCGTTGCATGGACGCATTTAGAATATACACTCTTCTCCATCACATCCCTGTGCACAACACCATGCTCATTTTCTTCCTTCTACAGCTGGAACGGTTCTCCATCATAAGCATTCGAGGAAATGTGTCGAAAAAAAGACATAAAGACATTCCGACTAAAATGACGATTATTGTTGGGCGCCTAATAAATGGCGCATTAGAGAAGAGTACAAGAGTCGGGTTTGGTAATGCGAAAGGTGGAGTAAATTATACGAAAATACAACTCCCCATTTCTAGTCTGGGGATGAATACGCTTCGAGATGCGCTAAGGTTATTCACCCCCCGGGAACAAAACCATCGGGGCCGGATTTTTCTTTTGTACCGAACATTCTCTGTAACATTTCTCATTGCAGGCTTCTCTATTCAGAGCAGAATTGTGGCATATTACTAATGAAACATTTTCAACATGATCCACCACAACAACAGAGAAGAAAAAAAAATCTGTCACAACGTTGGTCGTGGATTACTTGCTGGTTCTCTTATCGCGTATTGTTTTGGAACTGTGTCTGTTTTTGTGACCAACTCTCTAATAAAAGCGACTTTTCTAAGCATCACAAAGCTTTCGTCGGACAAACTGGAGTATATTGGCTGCAGGAAAAAAGAGAACTCGTTATATGTTAAATGTGAATTTTCTTATCTTGCAGCTGACTTCCTTTTCTGCCAAATCATAACTTTATTGTTTTGGGGACGAATGAAAAGACTGCAAATAACTTCAAGCCTGTGGCAAACGCAACTGATTCTCCATATTGCCCCGATTGCGATTAGCACAAATCATTTATCCCGCACACAGGCAGCCACGAAAAAAGCCTTTCTATTTATCTTGCTTGTTTGGCTTTCTTCATCGTGCTGGCAGTGATTCGTTATCAGCAAGGTTCGCCCTAGCAAAGCAAACAGATATGTTTTAAGAAGCAAAAGTCACGGATCAACAAGATCCGGGAAGAAATAATAACAGTCTTCATGCTACTGAATCCTTGCGAGTGTAAAAGAGAAAAGTCCGTTTAGTTGGAGTAAGCATGAAACGCGAAGAAAAGCGTAAAATCAATAGCCAAACCATAACCTTCTGGTTTTCTGACAAACTTCCTGCCCTTTAACGCAAACAGTCAGTGCTTTCTTGCTGCACGAAATACGAAGTACGAAGAAAGTCCCTAGCTGCCAGCCTGCCCTATTCACGTATTATTGATTCGATGAAGTGAAAATACATCAAGCAGTTTGTCCTTTGAGGAAAAATGTCAAAGACCTTTCCACACGGCTTTCCTCTGTTTGGTCTTTTCCTTCGCCAGAGGGTGGTAGAACATGAACGAATGTTTCTGCTATCGACAGGCCTGCTCTGCACGTCGTCAATAGCAGCGCTTTAATTTGTCGTTTTTCGATATGAAAAGTAATAAATAAGGGTGCCATTTCCGTTTGCCTGTAGCGAGTCCGCATCTGATTTTTATGATCTACCCAGAAAAGAGACCACTAGGCGCTGCTAACTTTCCTTTCAGATCGAAGAAATCAGAACCAAACGATGTGCGTTTTCTTGCAGATGCTTACACTACGAAGTAGCTTTCTAATCCATCTACATTCGGGGGGGTGGAAAATATTGGAAGCGACTATTTGTTTGCTGGGTCCAACTTTACTTAGTCTTCGGAAGGAAACACACAAAATTCATGCCCATCTTTCAGTGCAGAAAATTTAAGCTTCTTCTAGACGACTTGCCAGACTAGTCGTAGCCCCACGCCGTCCATCAGCCCCCTATATTTTACCGTTCTGTTATATACTGGAGGATCTAGAAAGAACCAAACGCCCCTATTTTAGAAACATTTAGATCCCTTTTTTCTCCATCACCATTAAACGTACATCCCGGTGGAATGATAAGCGACGAGCCACGCATTACATCCTGACCTTACCGGCGTCCCAACAACGACGCGCCAGAATTGTTTTTATGGTTTAAAGTTATTTTTATGCAACACCCGAGCTCTGAAGGGATTTGATCCGCGAGTAACAGGAAAAGTTTTCCCCCACAGGCATTTTTTGCATCACAGAGGGGGGGGAGGGACCGCCCTTGATAGAATATAAAGCTGCCCACTTTTGTCTGCGTCATGCAGAGTGCGCACAAAAATGGGGAGGCTACAGCAAAGTGCACGGCCGTAGTATTGGATGGTCTTATCATTAGCTGGCAGCAACGAGACCAGAAGGATACGCTGTTGCTATGTAGGACGCTATGAATCTGGGCGGCTTTAAAGTATAATTCAATTCCGCAACCCATCGTCACAGATGGCTGGTTGGTGGATCGTGTGGGTACATGCTGAAGTGAATTGTTATTGCGGGTTTGTCTGAATATGGCTTTGCTGATAACTATGCGTAAACTATTTTTGGAATACAAAAAAAAATCTGCTGTTTGTTCTACTATTCCACCGCTTGGTAAACGCTGACCACAATGACGTAAGAGCTGCGCCTATCGGAATGCGGCACGTTACAGAAAATTAATGAGAATTCTTGCTTTTGGGTGAGACATGGTCCGTTTTGCTCAACTTTTAATTGCGACAGTCATTAAGAGATAAACTTCTGCTGGATCCTTCAGTTTTCTTTAAGATGGTTTTTTGTTGTGTTTTAGGTGGTAGCAGCAGTGATCCCAACACAGTACAAGAAGTGCTCCATTTTTTCCTCCTTTGCAGTGTGTTTCACAAGTTTCCCGGTATAAAGAGTATCGAAGAAGTATGTTACTGGTACTATAAACCCTTCGTGTATTAGAATCCTTAATTCCATATCATTCCTTCGTAAACTGCTTCTATTTTCTTCAAGGACTCCGTTGGAGATGCATACCTAAAAAGAAACAAACAAAAAGAATGCGTTAGTATTTGGCTACAGTTGTGTTACATATTATTTTTATTGTGTTTGAGATAATCCATTTTTTGTGTCCATTCTTAATATGTTGTCTAGACAGAGTTTCTGTATTATTGTCCATTAAACAATTTCCAAAATCGACACTTTCTCCAATTCTTTAAAGCGTTATCGACTGTGTCAGTAATGTCTTTTTATTACACCATTTTCAACTCGATTTAACTTCACCTCTTATCGCTATTCAATAAGTTCCTTTCTGCTACCAAAAGTTCTACTCCTACCGTTCTTAACACTAGAGCAAGATAACACTGGCACTAATTGCTACCAAGGTTCTGTGGACCAGAGAGCTGTAGCAATTTCATCCATTCGAGAATCCACACCCAGTGTTAAGCGGAAGTACGCATTTGTATGCATTTGTGCAATGTGTGGGTTCGAAATTGGAAATACAAACGAAATGGTCTGTGGCATAAGACAACATTCCAAGCCCCGTACTTTCCGTACGTCAACGAAGGACACGGCATCCAGCGGAGGCATCCTGTGTCGGGTCTAATTGCTGTCAGGCGTTATGCTCCGTTATGCACAATCCCTTTGGCAGACATTTTGAAGATGTCCGACCGATTTGGTGCTGGCGGTAGAACCCACAGGACGTACGCTTTATGCATGCATAAATTGTCGTCCAGTAGATCCAAATATTTGTAGTTTTGCCGCCATGGATGAAGGGCGATGGCTTGGCGGGAACACTTGACATTTTCATAACGCAATCGTCGCCAGCCAGCATCGGGCAACAATATGCGAAATTTGCATTTCCATTCCGTTCTTGCCTGGTGACACACTTGATGGCATCGTTTTTGGTTTTTTGGACAATCGTTTCTGGATCAGCAGCCTTCGAGACTTCGAAGATGCTGCACCATTTGAGAGCGATGTTAAGATTTATGTTCGAACCTACAAACTTCAGAATCATTGATTCTTGTCTGGTTTACACAACTTAATGCGGGCCATTCTGGAGAAAGAAAGAAAAAATCAAACCTCCAACGACCTCGCAAGTCTTCCACCGATGGCTAATGTTTTGAGCTCCGTTGCCATGTACATAAACGATCCGTGAAGCATAACTTTTGTGAATGGTAAATGGACGAATGCACAGCGGGAATCGGAAGGCTCTGTGCGCGATCTGGGTGGTCCGTTGTTGGAAGCATCCGATTAGCCCGAGATTTTGAAGCAGTCGCGCGATGTTAATGATGATGAAGATGACGATAATGCAGACAAAGATTACGGTGAGACCCTTGCGTGCGTGTGTATCAAGTCACCGTCGACGCATTCTCTCGATTATCCTCCCGGGTTTCGATAACATTGGACAACCTTTCCTGTGTACCAGGAGACAAGAGACTCGGAACTATGATGGTTATGTAGCTTGAAACAAGATAATTACCTTCTATCAGGGGGAAAAAAAACCTTTCAAAAGGACGACTCTCTTGCTAATTCTACGATTGAATGCGTGCTCCCGAAATTATCTGACAACGGTGTTCATCGGCATCGGTGAACCTCAATATATCAAATTTCCTTCCCATTTATCTGGTGAGAATGGTGCCTTCCGTTACATGCCTGTTCGACTCAGCACATGAATGAGTGTCTAGGCCATTGCGTTTCAGAACAGGGATCGTGGCAAATAGAGCGCATCACAACAATGGTTTATCTCGTCTAGTAGTAGTTTGAAAAGATAATCGATTTTAATGATTCAGCGTATTGGATGGATGCCTTAAGGATGTGATGAAAATGGTAGCACGCTTGCTGTTGAGTCTGGAGTAATATTTCACTTACATCAACCACGAGCCATGATTTATTACTGACACATTCAATAATCTATTCCTCATCGGAAAAAAACTCCACACATCTGCAAGTACTCTAGCTTTCTTACTAAAATATTCAATATTCAAATATTTGATGCACGTGATAAAGCAGAATTTCTAGATAAACACCAACCCAAAACCACTCGCCCGGGTTTCCAGTGCTCGAAGTGTCCTCTCCAAAACAAAACCAAAAAAAATCCCTCTACAATTTCTGCAAGCAAGTGCCTCATCAATGGACCAGCCGGAGACGATCAATTTTCCAGACGTCACATCGTCGCAATATTTTATGTGTGCCGGGGCACTTTATGTTGTTTACGTTCCAATTTTTTATTGGTTCTTCCAAATGCATGTCTGTTGCAGCAGCAAACAACAATTAATCATGCGCTTTTGGCTATGGTTTGGAGCCGGAATCTCCGGGATGCAACCGATGCTGCTAAAACAATCTTCCAGCGAGTCAGGATAAACGGGAAGGAAGAATGATCTAGAAGGGCAAATTACTCAGAGAGACCAAAAGCGTCTGTCTAAATCCGTTTTTTTTTGCGAAGATTTCAGTTGCACTAATGCTGCTTCCACTCCAATCACGACTCATGGTAAATGGAGAAGGAATTTGTTACGACCTTTGCATATCAAATTCTTTCTGTTATATGCTCTTACTCTAGGAAGGCGAGCATACCGAGTCCACTAGAATTAAAGCACAAATATGTGCTTCATACGAGCATTGACTAGTGATGGCATAGAATTGCACGAAGGAACAATTCTTCCAACCGGAAGGAATCAGCATCCCTTTTGTTTTGCTTTTCCTATCGCCATCCTCCAGAAGGAATGCAAAGCAAGAGAGCAATTTGATCTGCCCGATCCCCTGCCATTAAAATGTCACCGCATGTCCGGTAAGGGCGGAAGCATTGCATCCTCCTGCGAGAACAGAGAGTTGCATCTAATGGGGAACGTAAGGGAAAAGAAGAAAACCTGCAGCGCAAAGGACATGAATAGCACACACACGAGTCACAGTGAGCAAAGTGTAAAGGAAAACATGTGTCCAGCGGGTGGGAATATGTATCATCGATGAAAAATAAATGCAGGAAAGGACAAAACAAAACACCAAACCTTGACAGCCCTTGGAACGCTCGACTCTCCTGGGAGAGTGAAACGAAGGAAAAACAATAAAATTTTCTAATTAATTGTATCTGCTTGATTGGGCTCCGGTTGTGCTGTGGGAATAGATCCTTTTGCTGCGAGCGACAGTGTGTGGCCTGTTAGGATTGGAAGCGAATCAAAAACTGACGACAGTTAGGACATTGAGGCGCAACTTTGAAGGTATCCTTTTTCCTGTATCCTGTTGGTTTCGGAACATGATTTTGAAGATAAGTAAATCCAAATCTCCTCCTCTTGTTTTAGATGAAGTTAAAGGACACACTTTAAGGGCGGAAGGATGGGAAGCACTTGCATACGGTAGCTAGTGCCGGTCCGGCATACTTACTATCGGATGGGCAAGATTGTCCCTCTGGGAACATATTGCTATCATTTTTGCTGGCAAACGACCTTCATAACAGACCTACCGGATGAACTCGAGGAATCACGTACGCGTACGAGCAAGCTAAAAAGCTACTTAGACCGCTTTCCCGGCCGGTGAACATCGGTGAGCGAGTGAGAAAGCAAAAAAAGGATCATGCATCCAAAATCAAAGGATCCGACAGTAAAATCTTATAAATTATTACGATCGCAATTTATGTGCGTTCCCAAAAAAAGAAGGAAAAATCTCGTACTCTCGGTCGGTTCTGTTTATCCCTTACGAATCCTTTATGTCCTCAAAAAAAAAATGGACTACCAGACTATATTTGTACCAACCGGTGAAGAAGAGCAAATGGGTTGCTTTCATATAGTGGAATATGAAAAAAGCATGGCTAGTTTTGGTCGAGTGAGTCTTAAGGAGGTTGAAAAATGAAAGGATTATTGGAAAGACTCTGTCTGGCACTATTCTGGTGGAAGGATATTTATACTTAAAAGCAAAAAATGCTTTTTTACCAAGAATAATTGCTACAATACAATGCTATCTCATTTATTTTCACAGTAAAAGTTACTTAAATTTCAATTTACTCATGCAATTTCGTCCTTTTCATGTTCAACATCAAACGTTACTTTAGCTCTCAACTTCAGAAGCACACGGAAATCGTTGGAAGCGATCGATTTCCTGGGGGGTCAATATTTGCATTCCAATAGACGTCACAGTGCCATGTATCACATCGCTTTTCGTACATTGGCATGTGGTTCACATCAAAAGGACAACGACAACAACAGTATGTAGCTGCTGCTGCACAAAAAAAAAACAATAGGGAAGTAATTTCTGTTATTCGATTTATTGCCTTTGACACAACTCTGGGGCGAAAGGTTCTACTTTCTGGGTTATGTTTTATATTCCTGGCTGATATTTTTATGCTCACCAGCGAGTCTATGGAAACAGGGAGAGGCTTGTACCAGATTCTACACTATTGACAAACATCCATGGCGACAAGTATCAAGCGTACCAGGGGGACACGCGATCGCAAACATTTTCCCTATCCGTAGCTATTTATAAACGAAAAAACTGTTTTTCATTCACTGGTTCCAGTAGCTGCTCATTCAGAAGAGAAAATTGCATGAAAAAAATGTGTCAGTTGCTCTTCTAACAATATAAAGCGAAATAATCGATATTCGATTGCACTACCGTGTAGTAGAGATAGTGTTCCGGAGGTTTGCAAACCTGCTAAACCATTGGATGGAGAAAAGAAAACTCGATTAGATCAAATATTTGACGAATCCTTGGCAGACCAGAATGATACGAAGCAGGCACCACACAAATCCTAACGATGTCCTTATCCATCACACTTTGGGCTACCTCTTTTATGCTTGTTTAAGGAACGGTTGCTCTCCAGCAGGACCTTCTTTCCGAAGCGAAATCGTAACGAAAGGAAAGAAGCAAATTTTGTGTTCACCTTTTCCTCTTCCAATTCTGCAACTTAATGCGTCTGCCTAGCAGAACAAATCGGGCGTAAAAATGCATTCGCCAGCGAATCTGTTTTCTTCAATCTTTTTGTGTCAGTATTTACCATTTTTCGTTTGACAAAAAAAAAAAAAAAGAATCTCCAATAATAGGCACTCTGCATCCTTTTTTTTCTGGTGTCATAGAAGGTTGGATGTACCGGGTGTAGTAGTCCCGTAGAAAATCATCAATTTTCTTCTTTGCAATGATCCTTTTTTTTTGCTTTTTTGGGGTAAAACATATTTCTACCTTCTTCTCTTACCTGGGAGCAAGTAGAATAGAGAAATTTCATGCTTCTATGTGTTCGAACGGTTTCGTTTGAAAATTGATTGAATTATGGGACATGAGACTTGGCAACTCATCCAACCATTTTGTTTTGCTCTGTGTTTTGTTAAAAGCTTACGAAGCTTGAGGCTTTCGGATAAGTTGAGCTGGGCTGAAAATGTGTGTTTCTAATTTTTTATACGGGTTTAAGAAGGATTAGAAAAACAAGTATACTTGGAAGCACACGTCAAATAGATTGGCTATGCGATAAAGCAAATGAATCAGCAGAACCATCATTCGATCTCAAGGGAATAAATTAAGGGAGCGTATATTTACTTGTGAAATCCATGCAAAACACTACAAAAAGATCGATGTTCCCATGAAAACCAAATTAAAACCATGTTAATTGATCGTTTACTAAGGATTCCTGTTTGAGGTATGCCCTAAAGGACAAACCAGGTAAAACTTCCGTGTTGGCATTCGTATTTCTTCCACTGAAATCGATTCCGTGTCGAATCGCCAAAGTGCTCCCGTAAATGAGCAGTTAGAATTTCATTGGTGGAAAATCACCACCGAAGGAAAAAATAATTAGAGTTCTAACGCTTTCCGGTTAACCGTGCTGGATATGCCTATTACCGAGAGTCCATAACACTTGATTTGTGCCTGCCCGCGAGCTAAATTTGATTAATGGAAGTCGCTCGCATCCAGTGCATAGTTTACACGAATTTCCACAATTTCTAGAATCTCGAATTTCAAACGCGTTTGCCGCCCCATCAAAGTGCCGATGGAAGTTTTTCTCACCAGCAAAGATTCGTTTGATCGTGACTCGTGCGTTTCTTGAAGGATCAATATTTAAACAGGACACAACACGCGAGAGCAACACGTGGCAGTTGTGAAGCGCTTCGCCAGAAAAATCGCAAGCAAACATTGACATTTACCAAAACGCATTGCCCACTGCACACGCGGGTTGGCTCTTCAGCCGTGATACTTCGCCGTGAGTGTCTGCTGTCACCAGAAGTAGCAGAAGTATTTTGTGAAACTTCAAGTTCAAAGGAATCAAAACAAGCGATAATCCGAATGTTGGAGAAGACTTTGTTGGAAGTGAAGCCGTGTGTTTCGTTGCAGCAGATCGAAGACCTTCCCGGGGACAGAAAGACGATACGGACGAATGATCTCGAAGACGAAGGCGGCAGAGGAGCTTCAAACTGAGGTAAAGAAAAATCGGTAGCAGCTGCCGTTGGGATCATCTGTTGCTTTGAACATTTCGTTACTTTACAGTCACCCGTAGGCGAAGAAGCTTTGCAGTATAGGCAGCTCCGCTTCAGGACTTTTTAATGTGTGCGTGTTGGTGTTTCAGTTAGAGCTGTTGTGTTTTGGTCCTTTTTTTTTTGAAAGCGAAAACCATTTGCCACTCAAGGAGAAGCTAAACCAGATACAGCGAAGAGGTTCTTTAACATGTTGTTTCGTTACTGAAAATTTGAAGAAAAAAGACTCCAAGAGAAGGATTAAAGCAGGAACCCTATAACTATGCCATATGGTTGCTATCGTGTTACCTCTTTAATGAGGATAGATCAACGCTAGGCATTAATTTTGGGTTTAGTGACAGCAAGAATAACTTAACTTAATTTGTGGATATTTGGCTTAAAGCAGTTTGTAGTTATAAATATCAAGCTTTGCCTTAAGGCTGTACAAATTAATAATTTTATATTAAGTTAACAGCTGTACCGATTTTTAGGATTCTGCAATCACTAAAGCAATGGCAAATGAATTCTTCCTCGTAAATGGTAAATGATTAGAACGCTCTTACTCGCGTATTAAACGCAGGATATCTGAGGTAGTCATAATATCGAAAATCATTGTTTAAACCTCATGTCCATCTAGCTATCAGATGAGAAACCCAAGTTCTTTAAAGCTTTTTGACAGGACCAAAAAAGACAATGAGAGCGAGCACCAGGAGAGACTGAACCTAAGACGTACAGATTATGGCATAACTCTTAAAATTAATTAATAAAAAATGGGTTTTTTCCAATTTCTTATTGTAAATCCAATCCAAATACAAAGTGTAAAGTAGGTGCCACGGTATTTCTTTGCAACAGATTCGACTGATGGATGGATGGCTTAATTTTTTCCTTCTCAAACCTCTTTCATCGAGCTTTTTAAAGCCTACATCAACTGGCAAACGCAAAAAAAGAATAATCAACATAAGCCGTAGCAAAAAGATACACAAACAACTTCATCCAACCATATCCACAAAGCTACTTTCAATGCCGACTGATTTCCTTACAGTTCGTTCGAATTTCCGTTCTACATAGAAAAAGAAAGCAAAGCGAAACACACTCGGCAGAACTACAACCAAACAAACGTAAAGCCTTATGCAAAAAGCAGCTTTTGCCACCGTTCTTTCGACGAGCCAGTCAGTCAGGTTCATCCTTCCGGATTATTATTCAACATTCAGCCGGCGAGATTGAGAATGTGTGTGTGCATGGCAAGGGAACAAAATAACACAGTTTCAGCTTGATGCACACACAAGTTACTCAACAGGATTTAGGGTAAAGCGATGCAACAGGCTCGTTCTCTCTCTATCACAATCCGATCCTGATGATGGATTGTATTGTCAAGGATTTGGAAGTTTCTTTGTAAGTAAATACTGTAAGCTTACATCGGGTTTAAAAATGTTTACACAAAGGCTCTGCAAATCATTTTCCCTAGAAGATCTTAATAATGTCACAGAGAACAAAAAACTTCAACTTTAAAAAAAGAACAGCAATCATGCAAATACAACACGCAACACGAAAGCATACAATTTTCAAGTCTATTAAAAATTGAAGAAAAAATACTTTTACATCCACCACTTCAAAGCCAACAGCAAAAAAAAACATCCTTCAAACATGCGATCTGATTACGGTTTGGTGCACGATTGTGATGCTGGGCGCTTTCACGAAAACAACAACAAATGTACACCTGCTCGTGAAGACTTTACTTGAAATCTCCGCAATCAAAAGTCCTGAACCGAAACCTGAATCGGCTTTTGATGCCAGAGCACACACCTGCCGGTTGCTGCTACGAAAGCTCAGTTCAAAATGCAATCTCGCATGCTCGAACGATACACGAAAGGCGCGCGAAAAAAGGGAATACAAAAATAAAAACCTTTGGCTTCAAAAGCAAACTTTGACTCCCCTTTTAGAGAGGTGCTCACAGTGAGGTTGTCGTTTCAATCGCAGCACGGCAATAAACGATAAGAAAGTCTTGAAAAGTGTATTGGAGTTTTATTTTTCTCGTACTGCAGAACCAGAAGGGTAAACACATTTTCACCGTTCGATTTGGTGTTGTTTTTTTATGTTTGTGACTTCATAATAACCTCCCACCGAAGACGCGTTGTCAATGGAAATTTGTTGTTCATATTTCATGCATTTAAAAACGCGGCGACGTTCGTGCAACACCTGGCCACAGCTCGGTGTACACACGCACAACCGGGAAAGAAATCAAAAGTAATGCAACCACCGAAGCTGAAGGCATGTAGGGCGTGTAGGAAGGAGCAGTACATTAAAAAAGCTTCTCCCTTTACTCACATGGGTCCACCAAAAAATGGTAATTATGTAAGCGATCGTCGTATCGCCTCGCTTTTTCGGAGCAATCAACGATCGATCGTTCGATGAGCGAAGGCCAGGACTCGTCCCAGACAGGCAGATGTTTGGCGACTTGTTTTCGGACACTCGTTTGGCTCGCGATGCGTCACCTGAAGCGTTCCGACCAGCGAAACTTTGTTTATCCTTCATTCCCTTTCTTTGGCAGTGACGAGCAAAAAGAAAAGGCCCCCTAATTTGTACCACGCTTTGCTTTTGGGGATCTCAAGGTGTGCCCGCGTGTTTTTAACTTTAAAGACAAACCCAGCTTTTGCAACCGGCAACATAATCCGATTCCAGTCACGATTATCTCGAAAGGATTTTTGTTGGGGAAACCAAACCTTACAAAACAGAAACATACGACCGGTGCGGGTTAGTACACCTTTTCTTTAGGACCAACGCCAGGTGACGAACGATCGAGTTGGGTTCTCGAGTTTATGGCTTCCTACTCCATCACCATCTGGGCAGGTCCTTCGGGAAGGATGCTCTGACCGGCTCAAAATTTGATACGCATATTTTGTTCTGCTAAACCGTCCCTCTCGGAACGCTCCTCATTTACATCGACGAATGTCCTGGGGGACGGTTTAGCGTTGCCTGCGTTGAAAGAGTTATGCAAATTACCAAACAGCTTAAGATTGGTTTCTTAAAATCGACCATCTGGTGTGACACCGGTTTATGCTTTCATCAACTTTGGTTTGTTGATAGAAACTTGAACGATAGATTAACTCGCTCGCCCTGCTGAAACGAATCCCCCGGGTGGCATTGACTTGAAAAACTTCGACTGGAAGAAAGTGATAATTGATACATTAAGTATTATTTCACACTTTTGCATGTGCAAATTGATTGTCCACGAATGCGGTGTGGAAGCGAAATACAGTTAATGAAGTAAGAGTTTATAAACATTTTAGACAGTGGCAACACATGATAGGACAATAACATCAGATGATGTCAGAATCACATTTTGGGTAATGTCAGACATGTTTGTAAGGAGCTTTTCTATTCTTTTTTGACACTATAACTTTCAGTGTTCTAGGTCTGCCATTTCTCTGGGTACCTTAGCTTCATTTTTTTAAAGTCTCCCCAATATCTTGACATATTCAATAAACAAATGAGAACATCTTTCAGGTTCGTGTATACAAGTTAGATACATTCGTGAAGCTTCTTTTGTTTTAATATCTTCATCTTCTTTCTTGGACTAACGACCTCTTCTTAGGTCATGCCTGCCATTTTTGGCTTAAGAGACTTGTTGTTACTGCATAGTTGGATAGTCAGTCCTCACGGGGAACGGCCCAGATGAGACTTGAACCCCGGTCCTGCCTGCCGTGTGAAGATCTGCGCCGCTGTCGCATCTACCACCAGGCCGCCCGTGTTTTAAGATAATTCTATATAATATTATAATATAATTATTCTTTCCTACAGAACCTCAAGAGGCCCCGGCTCGCTATTTATCGTGTCCTTGACTTAATTTTACCGGTAACTGGTTACTCAATCCTGCCTTGGAGAATGTTCCCTAAATGTTATTGAAGTCGGAAATCAATTAAAACAAATCATTTGGCCTATAATTTGATGTCATTGCCAAAAACGTTGTTATCTCCATGAAATCCTCTGAAATCCCCTCTATGTTTCTACTAATTTTTTGCTTCGCCAAATTTAATATGATGTTTAACCCACATTAAATAAAATAAATCAAGCGCAAAACATGACAGTTGCCACCCGTTTTGGTCCATTACCTTCACAGCCAAAAGCGGGGTGACATTTTAAAAGCTTCCCGCCATTTTCAGCCTAATTTACATATAACCTACCGAATAGTGTCCGACATAAATAATTCGTGGGCTGTAAGCGGTGAACTGATTATTCTATACGGCTCGCTCCTCTTCTCGTTCTTTCTACTCCACAACGCCGACCATTAAATCTGCCGACTAGTTGTGCTGTGACTAATTGATCACAAACTATTAACACACTGTGCTATGCGGCATTCGTTTTGAGACTAAATAAAACTAACTCCGCTGCCGGATTTCCGGAGCACTGACGAACAAATCAGCGCCAGGCTTCTGTACCGATGAAGCACACACAGAGTAGACGGAAGTGAGACTGCCGCCAAACTACGAACTACGGTGTGTATCAAATGTGTCCCCATTGTAGTGATTCCGGCGGTGATGCTGTGCTTTGGAAATGGAATTTTATTCTAAACACCAATTCCAACCGCTACCCAACAACGAAGCTTAACGACGTGATGACGGAGTGATATTTGGAAGAGTTTTGCTTTCGGGCCGGAATAAAACGTTGGATTTTATTAAAAACAGCTGCCATCTGCTGTGTTGGGAATCGCGCGCCCGACGATGGCGTCAGAAGTGATTCGGTTTTTTTTTATTTTAATTGCATCTCACACGCATCTTAAGCTCAGCAATCAAATGTTCTCTCCGGATGGGATCGATAAAACTGCCAAATAAACGAGATATAATCGATCAAGAGCAGTAAAAAGAATTAAAAACGAGTGTGGGTGCACGTGAAGCGCTGGAATACGAATGCGTAGATGAAAGCAGGGAAGGAAAACTGCAGCTGCCACTTTCATCCGGATAGCCACAGGGGGAAAAAAAAACACAAAACTCAAACAGAACAACGCCTAGATTCAGCTCGCGATGTTCGGACCGAAGGGAAGAAGGAATAAGAAGAGTGTGAAGCATATTACTTACTTATTCAGGATGAACCTGTCATGCAGTGCGGGCGAGAAAACAACAGCCCAAATTGTGCGGATGGACGACCTTTTGCTCGTTCTGCGTTCACTGGTGGTTGTGCGTCCTTACACAGATGCACTTTCTGGTGCCAAGAGGAAACGAACGAAGATTCGTAACGTAAATCCATCCTTCGCTAGAAGAATTCCTCCACATGCGGTCTCAAAATCAGAAACGAAACTGTTAGGCACACTTTTTTGGAAGATGAAGCGCAAAAGAAGGAACGAAACCCAAAAAACAACGCCAGGTGCCACAGGTTGGACAGTTTACGGTCCCTTTTTAACAACTTTTCTTCTACATGCAGCGAGTCCGCAAGGACTACGGGAAACCCCAAGGTAAGACGGAGATGTGATTTGTATTTAAAGGTTTAAAAAAAAGTAGGAATAATTATTTTGATATAATTTAAGCACAACAAGCATAACAAATGTATCATGGTAGCAACATTCAGCTGGGCTTAAAATAAACGCGTTCCCAAAGTGAACCTCATCAATTGACACCAAATCCATTACGCCTCTTCCGAATCCACGATGTGCAGCAACGCAACGGCAAAACCTTGCCCGATCAATTATGCAAATGATGTATTAGGAAGTTGACGAAATGGCAAAATTGACAGCTCGCGACCGATTTACCATGTGTCACACGTCTTCAAACTGCACGCCACCGGCGGGAACGTTCGCATCACTTTTCCAATACCAGCCGATTCGAATGCATTGGAAATGATGCGAAAACGTACTGTTAAACCAACCGGCCAAAGAGAGCAAAACATTGCAAATTATGTTTAATGACGTCCAATCAACGGTGATGATGGGGTGGGGATGATCGGGCCATCGTGCCCTTCATTTTCGTTCCTTTTTTCCAGCGAGTAGTTCATTTCGGCTCAAAGGCGGATGTTGAACAGCAGGTGAGTGCAACACTTTTCTAACGATCGCCTTCAGGATAAGTGTGGAAACGCATTAACCGAAGCAAATGATCTGCTTCGTTGCTGGACAGAGGACAGGTGCGTTCGTGTAGAAGCTGGACGGCTTTAACTTCTTGCGGGAGAAATGGATGAGCTTGAACTTCGAAGTCAGGTGATTGATTGTATCTGCGATCACTCTTAAAATAAAACGAATGATTTTCAAATTAAATTTATCATTTTACGTACAAATAAGAATGCTTTACTGATATAAAGGTTCAGTAAAATTAAAAATTATAATTTGAAAGATTCAGCAAAACATGTTTGTTATGTAAAACAATCTTATTACGTTAAAAAATATCAGTAAAGAGAAAAACTCAAGAGCTTAATCCAACCGGTTCACATTTCAGCACAGTAAATGAACATTTCTCTCGAAAGCTACTAACGCCATCTACACGGTGGCGAAGCCAAGCTGTATTTTGCTGTGTGTGCTTTTACGCTTTTAGAGCTTTCAAGATTGGAGAGAACCGGTTCGAAGTTTTCGATCGTTGAACCGGTTAGTCAGCTGTTTAGCTCTGTTTGACTGTTTGCTGTTAGTATTTTAACTACTCTTGTTTCCAGTTGAGTTTTAATTGATTTAGGAGTTTTAAAAAGGGAATTTGCTTGCTTTACTATTTTCTTGTCTTAACCTATATTCGTTTTAACAGTAGTAAAAAGATCTTTAAAGATTAAACTATTTTTATGGTTCAAATACTGATTGGATTGTGTGTCCTATAAATCTAGTATAATTGAAATCATTCATAGCCAATACCAAGGCTGGACAGACCTTTAAAACACAGACAGCAGTTGCAGAGCTCAATTTAAGATAAAAGAAGATAAAAACTTCTCTTCAGTTGTCACCCAACATCTCTCTGCCTATCCGATTGAAGGTAAACCGGAACGAGCTTTATGATGTGAAAAAGTAAACTCACGCAAAAAACAAACTACAATCGATTAAGAAAGAGCGTTTTTAATCGCCGAATCAAAGAAAGAAGAAACCATAATGGCACGAAGACACGGTGTCAGTAGGGAGAGCTTTACTGCGCTGCACAAGGAGTGGGTTGTTTCGTAATCGAGCTAACAACACACCCCATACACACGCTGCAGCGGTGCATCAGACGCGTCATGCAAATGAGAAGAGCTGCTGACGATGTCCGGGGCGTCAATAAGCGACGAGAAAACAAGGCCAGATAAAACCACCGGCAACCGGCAATGGCAGCAAAACGAGCCCGCAAAAGAGGCAAATTGTTTTTCCTTTTCCACCGTGTTCCGTTCCGATGATATCATAACTGGCACACTTATGCTTGTTGCTTCTTGCCGCGTTGCGATGTGAGGCTTTTCTGTCCATTTATCCAATCCACCACGGGAGCAGTAGACGACTACGCTGACTGGCCAGATAAAATTGAATTGACTGCAATGCTACAGGGCGTATGCATGATGGTCCGAGGAAGGCAAATTACCGATGAAGAAAGAAGATGCAGCCGCAACATGCATGGGTGTAGACCGACTGGCCACAAACATACGTTTACTGTGGTATCATTTACATATTGCGCGCTGGGTGAAGAAAACTAACGGAAAAAGAGCTACGGCTTCGGTTTTCCAGTGAATCGGAAAATTACTCTCACTTGGAAAACTCTGTTTCCTACTACGGTGCAGGGGTCTTGGCGGTTGATCGAACCGTTTAGTTGCGTAAGTTTGCTTTGAACAATCAATGTTTCTCACTCGTGGGGAGCTATTACGTTGCGTATCATTTGTGTAGTAAGAGGAGGAGGGGTAAGAGGTTGCCTGTCTGCGGTGGAGACAAACAAAACAAAGCATAATGGTAAGTATTTGGGGCACTTTTTTTTGCAAACACAACAATAAAATTATGTTTAATGACGTCCAATCAACGGTGATGATGGGGTGGGGATGATCGGGCCATCGTGCCCTTCATTTTCGTTCCTTTTTTCCAGCGAGTAGTTCATTTCGGCTCAAAGGCGGATGTTGAACAGCAGGTGAGTGCAACACTTTTCTAACGATCGCCTTCAGGATAAGTGTGGAAACGCATTAACCGAAGCAAATGATCTGCTTCGTTGCTGGACAGAGGACAGGTGCGCTCGTGTAGAAGCTGGACGGCTTTAACTTCTTGCGGGAGAAATGGATGAGCTTGAACTTCGAAGTCAGGTGATTGATTGTATCTGCGATCACTCTTAAAATAAAACGAATGATTTTCAAATTAAATTTATCATTTTACGTACAAATAAGAATGCTTTACTGATATAAAGGTTCAGTAAAATTAAAAATTATAATTTGAAAGATTCAGCAAAACATGTTTGTTATGTAAAACAATCTTATTACGTTAAAAAATATCAGTAAAGAGAAAAACTCAAGAGCTTAATCCAACCGGTTCACATTTTAGCACAGTAAATGAATATTTCTCTCGAAAGCTACTAACGCCATCTATACGGTGGCGAAGCCAAGCTGTATTTTGATGTGTGTGCTTTAACGCTTTGGGAGCTTTCAAGATTGGAGAGAACCGGTTCGAAGCTTTCGATCGTTGAACCGGTTAGTCAGCTGTTTAGCTCTGTTTGACTGTTTGCTGTTAGTATTTTAACTACTCTTGTTTCCAGTTGAGTTTTAATTGATTTAGGAGTTTTAAAAAGGGAATTTGCTTGCTTTACTATTTTCTTGTCTTAACCTATATTCGTTTTAACAGTAGTAAAAAGATCTTTAAAGATTAAACTATTTTTATGGTTCAAATACTGATTGGATTGTGTGTCCTATAAATCTAGTATAATTGAAATCATTCATAGCCAATACCAAGGCTGGACAGACCTTTAAAACACAGACACCAGTTGCAGAGCTCAATTTAAGATAAAAGAAGATAAAAACTTCTCTTCAGTTGTCACATTTCTCTGCCTAACCGATTGAAGGTAAACCGGAACGAGCTTTATGATGTGAAAAAGTAAACTCACGCAAAAAACAAACTACAATCGATTAAGAAAGAGCGTTTTTAATCGCCGAATCAAAGAAAGAAGAAACCACAATGGCACGAAGACACGGTGTCAGTAGGGAGAGCTTTACTGCGCTGCACAAGGAGTGGGTTGTTTCGTAATCGAGCTAACAACACACCCCATACACACGCTGCAGCGGTGCATCAGACGCGTCATGCAAATGAGAAGAGCTGCTGACGATGTCCGGGGCGTCAATAAGCGACGAGAAAACAAGGCCAGATAAAACCACCGGCAACCGGCAATGGCAGCAAAACGAGCCCGCAAAAGAGGCAAATTGTTTTTCCTTTTCCACCGTGTTCCGTTCCGATGATATCATAACTGGCACACTTATGCTTGTTGCTTCTTGCCGCGTTGCGATGTGAGGCTTTTCTGTCCATTTATCCAATCCACCACGGGAGCAGTAGACGACTACGCTGACTGGCCAGATAAAATTGAATTGACTGCAATGCTACAGGGCGTATGCATGATGGTCCGAGGAAGGCAAATTACCGATGAAGAAAGAAGATGCAGCCGCAACATGCATGGGTGTAGACCGACTGGCCACAAACATACGTTTACTGTGGTATCATTTACATATTGCGCGCTGGGTGAAGAAAACTAACGGAAAAAGAGCTACGGCTTCGGTTTTCCAGTGAATCGGAAAATTACTCTCACTTGGAAAACTCTGTTTCCTACTACGGTGCAGGGGTCTTGGCGGTTGATCGAACCGTTTAGTTGCGTAAGTTTGCTTTGAACAATCAATGTTTCTCACTCGTGGGGAGCTATTACGTTGCGTATCATTTGTGTAGTAAGAGGAGGAGGGGTAAGAGGTTGCCTGTCTGCGGTGGAGACAAACAAAACAAAGCATAATGGTAAGTATTTGGGGCACTTTTTTTTGCAAACACAACAATACTATCGTAGCGATAAAGTGGCCCAGATGTTAGATAAGGCTGGTTACAGTTGGCGGAAAACAGAGTAAATGAACTTTTAAATGTGGTTCAAGATGGATGACGATCTTTATGGCACATTTCTTTTGACCATTAAGAAATAGTCATGAGAAAACTACTGTTTCGTAAGTCAAATTAATTTAAATTTGTTTTTAAATGTTATTTAGTAATTATTTTTATTTATGCAGGGTGCGGCAAGAGAAATTGACAAAACTTGAATGTTACGACATTCAATAATGACCAATAATCATTTGGCCACAATTTAACTACAAAAGAACCTTAAGAAATTGTCTTTACATAGGTGGAGGTCCAAGGACCAAGACTTGGCTTGATGGCGTCCAACGCTATGAAAATGTTGCCTGTTTTCATTGTTCTAGGTGCAAAATTGACTTCTGAAAGTGGTCCAGTGGGCGTGAAGTTAACGGCGCTGGACTTCAAACTGCAGGACCGCGGGACTGTAAGCTGGACTTACTATCCAGTCAAGAAAGCCAAAAACTACATGCTCAGACTTCTCGAAGTTGTAGAAAGAAACAAAAAGAAGATCATGTGCTAAATTCTGTAAGGATCAAAACGCTCTCTTACAAGCTGGAATCTTATGTCACTATGTAGTTTGTCTTGGGTGGTTTGCTTTGCGGCATGGCATGTGTCCAAGATGTCATGCCTGTAGGGACTCTCGTGTAGTCAGGTGTCTAAAAATTTATAATGATTCTTCTAGAAATGGGTCTCGCCACTGAAGTTTGTTTCCAACTGCTCCAAAACCTTATCAGCAAGTATACGGCGTAGTCCATGATAGTTTAGCTTAAGCGCCAGGATCAATTAGATCAGGTTTCGGTACCCATCAGATGTGTTTGACATATTTGCGTGAGATGATATAATCTTGATGTATATTGAGGCATATCTGAGGACGAAATTCTTAGGTAGTTCTGAGGACTACAGTCATAAGCACGTTCGGAAACGAGGATACAATTGTTTTAATACGGTGGATTGTTTTTCTATTACACAAAAACATGCCATTATCAGATCGAGAAGTAAGCATATCCCCCATTATAGTCTTTTCATTCAACACTACACACTAAACGAAACACGATCTACCTGCAATCTTCTTCCAATACTTCCGCCGTTAAATGCTCACGTGTGCGCGCGCGCTCATCTGCTCGTTTATGCCACTTCCTCGACGAAAACAGAAATCGAACATCATCGAATATAAAATCGATCGATAAATGTTTGATTGCCATTAAAACCAGCACCGAAAGTGAGCAGGTAGTGTGTGTGTGTTTGCCTCCGGTTTTGCTCTACAGATTGCCTACGATCCGATTACCCATCTCTTCTTGCTCACTTGCTTTAAAACTGGCCACATAATTTAAGCATCATCGATTTTTTGGACAGCGAACGAAAACAAAGCAAAAAAAAAACATTCCGAATGGATCATCATTAAAAGTGAGCGCTGGTGGTTTAACTTCCGCCAGTGCGGATTTGCTCGATTGCAAATCCGCTAATCACCCGTCGGAGGAACCTTCAAATTTTTCAGTCGGAAAACGAAACCAAATGTTTCACGGTGTGTTTCTGGTTCAAAAATAAAAACTTAAATCCATCAAAAGAGCAGGTCTGCAGCCCATTGTGGCCTCGGTAAGTAAAATCAATCACGGCTAATTGGTGTTCCTTCGCGTTCGCCCTCCAACGTTTGCCGGTGCAGCTTCGTGTGGGCACCTCATGGTTGACCTTAATTTTGGCAGACCGCAGTGCCTGCGCGCGCTTCTTCACGTGCACCTGCGCTGCACACACTACCTCCGGTTTGCTTGTTCGAAGGTTCAAGCTCAACGGTGAACGATCGAATATAACCTTCCCGAACGACCAGCAGAAACATGAAAAACTCTCAGTTTTATTGTGAAAATTCGACCACACTTTTTCCACGTGGAAAGATTCGTGAGGTGCGTGGTGTGTGATGTGTTGCCATCAGTCGGGCAGTAGGTTTTGTTTTCGTTTGGTCCATACCGAAGATGCTTCTTTTTGGCTGGTTCCTCACCCGGTTGGCCGCCGAAGTCTTGCTGGGTGTACATTTTTGGCGCGAACGGTTCGGACGTAAACAAACGTCTTTATGCGTTTTTGTTTTCATACCCGTCAAAATCACTCGTGTTTAGCTCACTTTCTTTCACTACATGAGATCGTGATTTGGGCCTCGCTATGTTGGGCGGTCTTTTTGAGTTTCCTTCGCCCATCATCATCCTTCCATACGGCACAACACACGAAACGGGAAGCAGTGGTAAGGAAAATCAGTTTTGAACAGCAAGCCGAGCACGAGCCGCACAAGAAATTGAGCAAAAGTTTAAGCTGAATCCATTAGAAACATAGCAAAAACATGATTAGAAAAACGAGCGGGAAAAGAAAACATAACACACTGCTCCGTACACTGGACTTACTGTTGATCCGCTTGTCGGTTTCGGCTCATCGAGCACACAGTAACGCAACGCAGGGGGAGAGTTTTCGTTTTCAACATAAACTGTTCAAATGCTCATCCAGCCCCCAGGTTTTTTCCACCTGCAGCTTGAATTTTCGGTTTCGCTTTCGACTTTGCTAAGAGTTGTGCCGCCAATTCGGGGTTGAGAAAACCGTATAGAAGAAGATCCCTCCAAACGACGAACCTGCTTTTCCACCCAATCCGCTTTCTTACTCCGGATGAGCAGAAAGAAAATTGTTGCGATTTTCTACTTTTTTCAATATAAATCGTAAAGGGGTTTTTTTGCTTTGGGTGAGTTTCCTCAATTTTATCTTGCACCAACGACGGACAGTACACGATCGATCGGGGCGTGGATCGTGGAAACGAGCAAAACGGATGCCACACCTCCTGCCAGTAGTTTGGTATTTATTTAGTAATGCATCTTGTTCTTTTTTCGCGCAGTCTCGTTTCGATCACTTTCGGCTCGGAAGCGCATACCATCGCGGTGGGAGAACCGATTTTTCGTTCCGTTGCAGGGCGAAAGTGAAATTTCGAGCGAAACAAAGCGTGCGTGTGTCGGAGAATCTCCCATCGGCAACATAATCTGCCAACATGGGTCCATCCTTTAGCGCTTAGCAAAATGGCAAAACGATAAATCGTTTATGCGGGTTTGTGTTTTTCAAATGATAACGGTTTGGCGCGGATCTCGTGAGCCAGTAGGCCAAAATTTGAATGTCAAATTCGGCATGAAACGAGATTGGACGCATCGTCAAAGTTTTTGGGCCTAAAATTACCATTTATCATCGGGCTGTTAATGGAAATATTATGACTGTTAACGGGGCAAACTATTAACCGGGAACCCGTTTGTCCGTTATTTGTCTGCCCTAGAAAAGGGAAAGTCTGCCATCTATTTGTTCATCCTCGGGTTCGTCTCCGATTGCTTCCCATAGGGCGTACATACCTGCAACGATAAATAGAGAAAGGGACAAGAATTTAGTTAACGATTCTTTTTAGCCTAGCAGGCGTATGCACCTGTTTTGCCACCCTGGGCAGGATGGTAGCTTTTTCCACTTTAGCAATTATCACCTGAAGAAGCGCTTTTAAGAAATACAAATTTTTCGCACCACCAGCATAACCTTCAAATCACTACAATTTCGCGCCGTGGAAAGGGCGGAATGGGAAAAGAAAGAGTGATTGAGGCCAACCATACAATTAGCACGACTCGTCCCGAGTGGTTGTGGCGGTGACTGTGGCTTTGTGTGAACGCACGCTTCATTATCACACACTCATAGCCCCACACTGACAGATCACTTCACGCTGTCGATCTTTCGGGCTCTGTGTGTGAATTATCGCTTCTGGTTCCGTTTCGGTGGATGGTTTCTGGGGAGGGGGCAATAAATTCCCGCACAACACCAGCCCAGCAGTAGCAGAAGTTTCTTCGTCACGATCATGATAGCAAACGGTGGACGACGGAGCAGAAGCAGAAGCAGTGGAGATGCAAATGAAGGTATTACCATCATTCGGAGGCCGCAGCATTTGCGAAGAATGCCATTTTGCAAATCGACACCAAATGAGTGGTTAAGCGGCGAACCTGCCATGAGCTCCGGTGCCCGAGTACCGTAATCACGTTAGGGTTTCTGTGTAATATCCGGCACGCTCCATCAGCGGAGTTTCATCCTGTGAGTTGGGTTTGTAATAAATAGTGCTAGCGCTACTGTACTGCCCACTCGGGTATCGGCTGGTCAAGCCTGTGTTGGACGTAGCAGAAGGATTATATAGATGCACCGACACCGATTAGATGGTAATGGTGAAATGTAGACGTCATCGGGGTTAGCTTCCTTACGGATAATTAGGTAAGGATAGGTGCATCCATACGTGCTTCATACGAACTACTGTCCAATTAAATGTAAACGCTACTGCACGTTGGAATGCGCTGCACTCATGCAGGCTTTGGTGAAGGGCTATTTCGTAAGGAGCTTCCAAGTGAGCTCGTTCAGCTTTCAACGCCACGCGGAAAAAAATATTTTTTCACTTATACCACGCTTATACCACTTATACGCTTCAAAAGATAATTGTACGTATTAAAACTAATAGAAATTTTCAATAAAAGCCCTAGCCCATCTTTACCAGGAACATGATAAAGCGTTATCTTGAAGCATTGATCGTACAAGGGTAGGGTTTGTATGTTTTTTAAAGGTAAACAAAACTATCATGCTAGCTTGCAGAATATGGAAAGTAGGACAAGCTGTATATACCATATTTGGAAAATTACCTCCTGCTTACGCATGACACGATATCGTTCTTCGTTCTTGTGGTGTTAGGTGTTATAGTCGAAGAAGTTTGTCCTTAATTTAGACTTTATTTGGACAGAACGTTCCGTGCAACTAGACTAACCGAATACTTAGACAGGACTACCTTAAGGAAACGTTCCCGCTCCTTTATTAAACTTAATCTGCACAGTATTAAGAACAGTTCTGTCAAATAAACCTCAATTTCTCTTTGCTTCTTCCGAAGGATATCCAGGTGCATTTTTGGTACTTTGGAAAATTGGAACGTGGAACTTGAATTTAGTATTAAGCGTTGCCCTGATGTAACTAATCAATCCCGGAGTTACTAGGCTTCTTTTTTTTTCTTTGCTTAATGACATCTGCTTATCTAATGTCTCACTATCTTTATTGATACCACGTAGTTGGATAGTAATTCTCTCGTAGGGAGAATAGTCCAGTTGGTATTTGATCAACCCCTGCTTGGAGCCTGTCTTGATGAGCTTGGAGTTTGAATGCTATTTAAAAAATTGGGATTAGTATAGCAAGCAAATTTTGAGCACAACTCTCTATTATGTAGCAATGCTTCGAGTATAATTAATCAGATTAACTAGATAGCATTTATACAGACCTATACAGGCATCGACCAGAACAATCCGTAAACAATTGAATTTTTGGTAAGACTGAAGGAAATACTAGGAAACAGAAATTGGTGATGTGTGATGTTACACAAAATCTACTTAAAGTTTCTAATTGCAATCCAAATTATTATTCGCTCAAGCAAAATTAGCTACTCATTTTGTGCTTTGACACCCTCAAAATCCTCCAGATATAAATTGAGCATCGTTTCCTGAACATTCTACAGCAAAATTCAACAGCACAACCCGTGTCCAATGTCTTAATAACCAAATGGATCGGAAAATTTTCTGCGTCATGATCGGTATTGATTACCCACACCGAATAATGGTCTTTTTACGGTTACCATCTTAATCTTCCTTCGTTCTTTTATCTTTGCTCTTAGAATTGCTTTCAAAATTGGAATAGGACCTTAGAATGGAAGATGTCGGAGTATAACCTGAAGAGGGAAAACCCGCCACAACATGAACTCATTACCATCTTTGCGGTTACCGACGATGAAGTTGGAGCTTTGTTGTGGTTGTCTCGTGCGCTTGTCCACTTTAAGAGTTACGAGTCTTCTCGTATAGAGTGTCACGGCAGCGGGGTAAGTTACGCTCGCCGTAATTCTTCCCCTTTTGCTGCGGTTGGAACGTGTACACGCTTGACTTATGTCGACACGTTTCCATTGTGAATCTTCATCATCTTTCGCAGCACTAAGATGGCTGAGCCCAGTTTGTGTGGTTGTGTGTCTGTGTGTGTGTTTTTTTTCAAGGTAAATAATCAAGCAAGCAAAACCCTACCACGATATATAGTAGTGTACACAACTGATGAGTCACGCAAACGGTCAATATGTGAACGTTGCGCATTTCGTGTGCAGCTGGTTAGACGAGAGCGCTAAGCGAACGCGCTTTGGTAGCGTCCGAGGAAGTGACTATCGTTTGTTAATCGATTGTGGCGATTGCAAACCACTATCGGTTCACTGTTGGAAACTGTCGCTGCTCGGAGGACGCCCTTGTCCTTTTCAGAGGCGTCGATTTAATTCGCTATACCATTCATCTGCTGTAGCGATCTTCCCTGGCTGATTTGCTGGTTGTCGTTCATAATTTTGGAACGGATGATGGCGTAAAGTGAACAGATTGGCATTTTTGACGCACGTTTTTGCGTAATTTAAAGGCTCTAGTTGAGGGACGTCCATTTTCAAATGACGTTAAACTTGACCTCTATGTGGTACACCTGTTTGACGTAGCGCTGCGATGCGAAACAGCAAGTAATGAAAGTGAAAAAAAAACATCAAGATATACCCCAAATGGCTTAATACTAATTAAGCACGACAAAAACAAATCCTTTAATTAGCATGGCATAAAAGTAAAAAAGAGTGTAGCAAAGGATGTTGCCTTGGTACGAGATGTGAACAGATTATGAAACTTGTGTCTTGGCTTAATGGCAATTATAAAAATAGTTAATTGTACATACACATGTTCATATCATTTGAATCTGTACTTGTATTCTGGCCAGGTAGAGGACAGTTCTGTTGGTAATAAAATTTACTTATTTCCAACAATATACTCGACCGGCCCTATACTTTATCGATTTAAACGTAAGCAATTAACAAGGAGGAGTATAGCTGCAGGGCCGCGAATGGAACCTGGCCATTGCAACTGGTCGTCCTTCTAGCCGCCATTTAAAATGTGCAGACAGTAGAATGCTTTATCACCGTGCCCTTCGTTCCAGTACTTAATTTCAGCAATAGTTATCAAGGTTATTGCTAGGTAACTGCATTAACCGGGACACACGCGCACCATGAACTTCGCACACTGTACATTTTGTGTCGCCGAGCTCTTTCACACCTTTCACGACCGAAATCCAATCAGACGCTTCAGATGCTCACGATTTTTGCCGACTTCTTTCTTTGCAAGCGACGTGAAGCGGTGGTCCCACCGTTGATAAAAGGCGTGAATGTCAATGTCACGTTCGAGTTCATTACAAGACACGGCAGGAGGCGAGACTCTATTTGTACGGTCTATACATCGATTCGTTTGACGTGATAATTTTCACGTTTCTTAAGCAAACTGTACCGAACCGTAGAAGGAGTTAACATACATAAGAAATGAGGACTAATGTATCGCACTAGCCACAACATCCATTCCCCGCGCTTAATTGTTGGTCGAAGTTAGGTTATGTAGCTCGACAAAGTCCCAGCACTGCAATTTACAGTCCAATCAATAAAGCGAAAGTGAAACGTGTTCATTTGTTACGATCGAAGATTGATCTACAGCGTACACGCCTTTTGCAAAACCACTCAAAACTGTACTATTGATCTTGATGTATAACCAACAAGAAGCGAACCATTGTGTTGTAAGGTTCGAACCATGTTTGACAACGAGTCTGATGGACGTACGGTCTTTTTTTACCAATCATCTCCAGTTGCTTGCAATTCTACTGCCCCGCAGTCATGGTCCAAATCTGTGTAAACAAACCATTTGACACCACCCCCAAACTGTCGGGCTCTGACACTGACACTTGAGAGATCGCGTTGGAAACATGGTACCTAGCGAGATCTACCGAGATTGGAGCTTGAAGTACACACGCACACGGTACGTTAGATCCCACACTTACCGGGTAAGACTGGCCGACATGCTACATGAACCCACTCATAACACATCACCTCCGTGTAGTAGAAGGTGTCTTGATTCTAGCGTGTGTTTAGTTCTGTCGTTGGTTGGTACGGTGCCCAGGCACATACATTTCTAGGGCGGTAACGTGTCCTTCGCCAGGTGAGGGAAGAACACCGGGGAGAACAATAATTAATTCTCGATCGTGCGCGTGTACTGGCTACAGACTGGCTCAACCACCGTTCCCCGAATCCGGTTAGGAGACGTTTGCCTCTAGCGTGACCTTTACAGTTACCTCCAAGTTCGTGAGTGTCTGCGCTTTTAGATCTAGACGACCGGTGGATCTAGTGCGAGAAGGAAGCTGGCCCAAACAATACACCGGGTGATAAATAGTTATAGGTATAGAGAGGTTGATGAATGAATGTAGGGTTCCTGGAAGTTAAAACCAATGCATTAAAACGAACTTTTAAGGTTCGGAGATGGATGTGTGAACTTGGAATATAGCCATATACGAAGCTTAAGCTAATAAACCATTCAGAATAACGATCCTGATGAATGGAACCGATCAATCTAAGGCGTTTCTCGTTTCTAGCTACTATTAAAGTTATATGTGAAGTTCTCGCCCATCGCTAGATCTAAAATCATCATTCAAACTAGAACTACCGGTTGTGCGGTGTGCATTTATTGGTGTGGATGCTTTTGTTCCAACACACAACAACTTTGTACACTCGTCATATCGCCTTTACAACCACGTCCATCCCCACCCATATCAAGGTGAGCTCGTGAGGGAGATCGTGAGAAATGTACGATTTTATGACTGGTTATTTTTAGTGTCCGGGAGCCATAACCATACCCCTCCGTAGGTTTGCTGACTACGGGAAACCAGCTTCACGAAGGGCTGGTTACATTACACGCAAATGCAATACAGCAGCAGTGCACATCGGGTAGAACCTGCATTTCGTGTAGAGCGTGCAACTATTCGAGTTCTCGATGAAGTAGCCGCAGTTTTGAAAGGTAGCCGTACTCTACGGCCGTAGGGGGCCACGCTTACAAAACACACGTACCTACCGAAACGAACTGCAGTTGCTGGCACTCGATCAAGTCAAAGCCGTACGTTGGAAATAATAGCCACAGGTTTTAGGACAAGACTTCCTTTGGCCTTTACAGTTCTTGTCGCCGTCAGGTTGGTTGCAGCAGGTTACGAAACAAATTCTTTCTCCAATATGTGTGTTCGGTCTGTAACCTTATTTCCATAACGTTTCAAATCGATCCTAATCCCAACTGTAATCTATCAACTTCACCGAGCTTAGCAAAAACTACATTGGAAGTTCCGAGCCAAGTAATTAACCATGATCTGGGAATCAAAGATCATTTACAGTGACAACATACGTTTGAAGTTTTCCAATGGTGTGGGAATTAGGTTTCATTATGTGTTCCAGCATTCTAAAAAATAAGAGACACACATACGTTAATTCCCTTCCGCGGCTGCACACAACAGGTTTAAGCACCATCGTAAAGGTCAGCTCGTGAACGGAAACGTGTAAATTTGTGTGTGATTCGATAGTCATGCCCCTTACGCCTCCCGGACACAGATCGATTTTGGCTTCGTCTATCGCAACGTTCGGTTGTACCTCTTGATTTCATTTTTGTGTGATATGTGCTGTGTTGTCCTAATTGCTCAAAGTTTTTGTTTGTACACCAATTCTCAAGGATGTGACTATGATTTTTTTGTTTTACTATGTTTGTTTTACAGCATGAAGCAGCTATAAAAAAATATCTTGAGACTCAGAGCACGAAAGTTACGAGGCCTATTCGTTTGATTTACTAGCTTTGCACGGCAGTGGGTCAGTGCACGGTAACAAAGAAGCTGTTGTTAGTCTTTCTCATGATGGTAAGGTCATCGTTACAGCAATCGTTGTCTAACATCTTCGAAATCTAATAAAGATGTTGGTAGAACTACCTTTAACACCATCAAGCACGATTGTTCGTTGATGACTTCGATCGGCAAGCATTCGATTTCTCACGCTGATGACAGAACGGTCCCTTAGACATCGGCTACCTGTTGCGTTTATCTCGAAAAGATGACCCAACGCAAACGCGCTTCCCATCGCTCAAAAGCAGTTAATGGTGTCTAATGGTGTAACTAATCTTCACCAAATCTTTCCACCCAAAAAACAACCAACACGTTTCAAAAATCGTTTGTTTTCCGACGAATGACCCGCATGGTTTGCACTTTGCGCGTCAGGCTTCCACCCATTCGCTTTGCCTTTATTCCAATCGTTTCTAAATCTCTCCGGCTCACTAGTGCACAAGCACACCGGTTGGTTGGGCGATTTACATAATCGACACAAATGGCCCAATCTTAGATGGAAGCGGGTCGAAAAAACAGGGGAACTACTACACACATTTATCATTGATCTGGGCATCCTCTGGTTTCGCCCTTTACTCTTTTTCAACCCTTTTTTACTCTCCCACATTAGTAGCGCTAATGAAAAAGAAACAGATCTGTGCTGAGATTCGCCCAAGATACGCACTATGCGCCGTATAGAGCTTGCACTTTCTGTTACGCGATAGGCTTTACATTAATTTTCCCACGAATTTAATGATATTTTTTTTTATCCTACAACGTGCTGCAGACCACCGGTGAGTTCCCTGCAAACTTCATGAAGGTTTGTTTTATGTTTCACAAATTAAAAGCAAACAAAACTTGTCAACCCGCCGATGAGATACGGGCGGGAAGCTGAGAAGCTTGAGAAAAATGCTAATTGTGCTCGTTTCAAGTGCGATGCAACTCCTCATCCGCTAAGGTAGCGATGATGTAAAGCCATTTGTTGTGCCAATGGGGATTAGATTTATTTTTGCGATAAAGAAGAACGCATAAAAAGTGTCTACTTTCGCTGCTTCACATTTAAGAGATTAGAGTAAATTATTATCTTTATAATGATGTTGTTGCACAAAGATGGTATTTTTAATTCAAATAATTCTTGCAATCTTCAGTTAAAAGTGACGTAAATGGATGGAGATTTTTACTTATCGTTATCGCTTTTCGAGTTCATCAAAGTTGGTGGAGAGAGTTTAAAATTACCTGGAAAGATAAAAATATACATAAGAATTAATTATACTCTTTATACTTCAACGCATACTTCATTTCATGGACATAATAAATCACTTGGTCTAGTTCGAGTGCATTGGTAAGGTTCTCCAAGAAATGGCCCTCACGATATTCCGTCCACAGTTAGAATCTCACCTGACAATAGTCGCGTGATGGCTGGTGTGCGTTTCCGTTTCCTTCTTTCGTCCCGAGTAGCTCACCACAGTGATCTGCCTTGTCTGTGTCCTCACAACACGCCTCACACGACTCCTTCCATCGCCCACCAGCACTATCGTGCGCTTCTTGCTGCTTCCTCCACTCGCATTACTACCACTGCCAGCCGCGGTTGTATCGCTCAGGATACTAGCCGACCCGGACGTATGATGCTGATGATTGTTGTTACTGTCACCACCTCCACTCAGCGCACTGCTTCCACTCCCACTAATCAGACTACTCTTTTCCGAGCTACGACCGCCGCCCACATTCAGACTGTCCAGCTTATCACTCAGATCAAAGTATCCACCGCTACCGCCCGTACCGCTACCCGACAGTAGATGATGCGGGAAAAACTTGTGATATTTCTCCGACGAGGACGAACCACCAATATTGCCCACCGAACCACCGAACGCGTTCTGATACTTCAGCTTCTCCCCATCACTGTGCTGAAGGTGGTGATGGCGCGGGGACGATCTTGACTTTCGCTCCCGCTCTACCCCTTGATGATGGTGATGGGGCGACGGTGAGTGGTAGTGGCGGTGGTGCGGGGACTTATAATGATGGTGATGGTGGTGGTGGTGATGATGATGTCCGTGCTGCCCGTGATGAGTGTCCCCGCCGCGTGGATACAGCTCCGAGTCGAGCATGATTTTTGGTGGTGTAGCTTGTTCTCCGGTCGGCAGGGATCGGAGCGGATGTTCCGCACTAGGGCGGTCCCTCTAGCGTCGCCAATGCTGGCTAGTGTGTATTGCGTCAGGGGTGGGCCCTAATACGCCGGAAGCGTACAAACTGTGCCCCGAGCTAATGAGCGCGTGGAGTAAGCACACACGCGTGTACTTGACCCCTGGGGGAGCTAAGGTTGGGATCGCTGAAGACTCTCAGACCCTAAAGAGCACGCGCAGGACCACCGACGATGGTAATTGTGTCAGCTGGATACCCATCGGGTTCACTTTCACCGACAGATTAGGAAAACAATCGGCAAGACCACAGTGATATTTCGTCGCTAGTTTCCGTTGATAAGACCGAGAGCTTTGGTTGATGATGAACACACAATCACACTGATAAGTTCACTATTTTTCGTTATTCGCTTATTCTTGAGTTCGTTTACTGGATTCGAAAAACTTGGTTCAATCGTATTGGTGTGTATCCTTCTTTGCTTCACCTTAATTTGCACTTTTCGTTGTGGAAAATACTGTAAATTGGAATAAACATCTTGGTTACACTTCAAGATTCACATTTTAACTTCCAGAAATGTTCTTCAAGTGTGTGAAGATGTGTGAGCACGTTCGTTCTACCAGCTATCTCACTGACGCGCTTTAAAACCTATCAAGCTGTCACACTTGCTGCTGCTGACTCAATCATCTTAAACACGAAACATTTCAAACACTCAAACTACCGTCCTAAATCCTCGGAATTGCGTAGGCATCCACCGATTTTGTGTGTACATTAACGTAAACGACCTGAGCACAAGCAAACAAGCGCGGGTGGACAAGAGACTCTGTTTTCCTAACGATCCTGTACACTGTACAACGTTGCTGAACGAGACTGCGAATTCTTAACCTCTTGGAATAATTATTAAACCTCCTCAATGCCCGGTGTGCCCCGCAATTGTTAGGCTTCGTGTTATTCATTACCCTTGGCAGCACTACCATCGTGGTGGGTAGTTTGAAGAATTAAGAATTTATTCGCGTAAAAAAAACCCAACTGCCCAATTTCCGCTACAAGTCATTGGCAACTTTGCAGGTACATTGCCGGTGGGTGGTGCTAAAAATATTTCCTGACGAGACGTGGAATGTGACTTCTTTCCACTGTCTTGCTGTGTAGGAGAGACTTGAATATAATACAAAGTTGAGCAGAGTTATCATTACTTTCCGCAATATCGATCGATGTCTAGAGAGTGAGTGATCGGTGTGTGTGTGTGTGTGTGTGTGTGTATTGGCGTGGAAAGGCGTTCTAGTCCAGAGCCACTGAGCAACGCACAGCAGGTAGAAGGCGTTCTAGTCCAATCAGAATATGCGCGCGTGGCGGCGAACGTGCGAACGGAGGCTAATTTCACAATCAACACATCGTCATAACGGAGCACCGGTTGCGGGTGCTACACGACAATCAGGGCATGAAATGCCTATGCAGAAAGCACGGCTCTGGTTCTGGTATGTGCAGCTAATGTTTCTCACCGAGACCTAGAAGTGAATTGTTCTCCGATTGGAATAACTGCATCTGCTGCTAGCGCTTGCGTGCCATTGATATTGCGCAAGAGAAAACTGTTTTAAATGTTTTTTTTGTTTTGCTTGTTTGCTGCTGGCCAACGCACGCTGCCAGATTATAGGGTAGCTTCCTACACCTAATTTCCTTATTAAGGTTCGGTGCAGCGAAGGAGATACGGTTTTGTCGGGAATGCAATTACAGTGAAATAAATACCGTGATGCTTGTCGGTTGGATTAAACTTCCAGTTAAGTTAGCGCTTTGGAATAATGCATTCAATTTCAGTAAACAGTCAACAAGGCCAATATGGTAACAGTAGAGGTAGTACAAGCGAACTCAAATAAGCCTTTTAAGCTTAATTCAATCGCTGTAGATCTCGCGTCAACGATTAGATAGCTGATTGTTTAATCGTGATGCTGTCCGGGACGAGACACGAATGACGGCGTGCAACGGCGATGTCGCTTCGCCATCGAGTGATGGGAAATTATTTGCTGCCGAAGGACACCCACGGACAGTTTTAATAATCCAATCGTATTATGCAACGCGCATTCGTACGGACCGAAAGTCACCAATCCATTAGAGAAAAGCCAGGCTATCACCCCACTCACGTTGAATAATACGCGATGCCTTGCATCTTGAACACGGCGGCAAACAAACGACAAGACGCGGTACAAATTTTATGGATTTGCCTTTAGAGTTCAAGGGGACAATTATATTATGGTGGCTGTTTTGCAGCCGCAAAGGCCTCAACGGAGTATGATGTAAATTTTGTTGGATGAGAAGAGATAAAGAAAAGCAACTGTCATTAAATATGGGATTAGTAATTTTATGATCATGAGGTCTCAGTACTCTTGAGTTCCACATTTCTTCTATGTGTTAGGGAGGAATTCTCCTCTTGAATGCTTAACGAATAGAAAATGTTTGGAGAATTATATGAGATAAATATCTCAATGCTAGTTCCATTAAGTTAAAAAACATGGGATCATATTTTCAATATCTATTTGCATGGTGTAGTACATCACTAATATTTTGTGCTTCACATGTTTTCCTCTAGATGGCTCTTGCCATCAATTTTACTCCAAAATGACAGTTTTAAAACGTCACCATAAAGGGTTTAATTCCGAAATGTCATCCGTATTCCATGTTGAAACGCACAGTGATTCCTTTGTCACGGAAATCACAAAATTTAACCAAAGCTGGCCCTAATCCAGCCCAAATCAAAGCATCTACTCTCTACGTACTAGTATAGTATCGATGTCGGCTTCCTCATAGTAAATTTGGACCAGTTTCGGTAAATGGAACCGGTTGCATCAGGAGGTTGTAGTGTCAAAGCTACATCCTACGGAAACTATTCCGTCCTTCAGACGACTCCTACACTTTCTGGCCATGAAAATCTGTTTTAGAATTAATCAAACGACTCGCGTTTCGCTGTCATTTGACGGCACGATCGGAGCACGACTCGCAGTAATCCCTGTTATGAAACTCGGAACGGACCAGCATACGTATAGGTAGGAAATCGAAAGTGATTTTTTCCCCACAGTTTCGATACAACAGGCGCCCGTTTTCCAATAATTACTAATCGCAGGAGATTTTTTCGAGCCTTAATGATGACACTGTAGTGATTTAGAGGTTTTTATCGGTTAGGTTTTATACATAAAAAGGAGAACTCCAGTGTGGAGTGTGCAGCCGGTACACTGAAAGCATCTCTCAGCCGTGAATCCAATACACGCGTCATAATGATGATTGATTGATTGAACGATGCCGCACACACGTACGGCGCCTTTGATCTCACGGGGTTTTCGTTCCTTTTTTTCTATCTCCAAAGTCCGAATTGTGGAGATGGAGTTGAGTGTGTATTTTTTATTTCCTCGCACATTTCTTATGCCGTCGCCAGTTGGTTCAGTTGGCTAATTAAATGACATATCGACGTTGACCGGTGAGTTAAGGTCATCGTTCGGGACGATATGTGTGTACGACGCTACCAGCAAGCATAAGCAGGGGAAAGTGTGACCAAACTCTAATGCTTACACCGACTTGGTTGCGTTGTTGGACATGGTGTCGCTTTTTCCCTTGAAGAAGTGTGTGCAGATAAGAGGGAAGAAACACTTGAAACAAACAGTACACAGCTGGCTGTAAATACGCACACCACAAAGTCCGATGACATTATGGAATGCATTTCAATGCGCAAATCGTCACCAGGTTTGTTCGAAGCAGTGTAGTACAATTTTCACCCTGCGAGCCCTTCAGCGAAGAGTAAACATTCCGCCCTGTTTCCCGAAACAGCTAAGCCGTTAAGCAGGAAACGTGGCTAAGCGTTAACCACATCGAGACCTGGCAGGCATGGTGAGTCGATGTACTCATGGCACTTTTTTAATTACCTCCTCATCAACAGTTGACACTTTGAGGGCGCGCACACATGTGATGATCATGAGAATGGATAATTTTTTAACATGAAACAAAAAAAAAACATCCACAACTTAACCATTCACCACCGAAGCTCCAGGAAATGTTTCGAAAGTTTCTAAGCAAAAGCAGTTGTCTGTTGTCTGCTGCTTTACCAAATGGAAAGTGAAAAAAGAGGATATTACCACCTGCCGAAAAGGGAGTGCGTGATCTTCGAAAAAGGGCCGGTATTGGCTACACACGCATCGCACGCACCGAGTGAAAGCTTGACTGGTACGCGCCTAATCTCAGCCCCAAAAAAATGGGCAATTGGGCATCGATTCATATTTGCCCTTCAATTTCGAAAAAAAAAACGTTGAAAATCGTTTACCATGGTACACAAATCGTTCGTTTACAAGGTTTTGTGTGAAATCTTTGAGATGGGTTTCATTGTTGCTGAATATGCATAATTTGTGCGGAGTAGCAGCTTCGTTAGAAAAGCATAATTCTGTACAATAGTGCAACACAAATTGGCGTATTACGAAGCTGTAAATGCGTCATTGAAACGCACCTTAAAGACAAACCCTACTGGAAGTTTGAATGCAATTACGAAGATGAACACATCAACCCTACGAATCAGTCAGTGACTTGTTGGGGCAAAGCGTGAGTAGGCGTCCCATGATTCCCAGAACCGTGTCTGACTGACAATCCTCCATTCCCGGATGCGCTGCCAGTCTAAATAAATTAGTCGCGTAGGCTGTCGTTTATTGGAGGTAATTCTGTTTTCCCATCAACCGAAATGGCATCGCATCGATCAACGGCGATTGTGATAAAATAAAACCTTCGCGTTGAAATATTGTTTCACATGATGGCTTGTGAAATAGTGGCTATGAAAAGGGTTTCTACGAAAATTAGTCCACTCCCAATCGAACGCCTACAACGCGTGTGCTTTTGGGGTGCGTTCCGTTCGTTCTTTTCCCAATCACACACTTTTATTGCTTTCCATTGGGTGGATGAAGATGTGTGGGATTGGTGACTTCAGTGTCTTTCATTCTCCCAATTAAAGCTCATCAGACGACGCGAGCTGAGAATCGTTCTGTGACTAACTTTCTTCATAATTATCGTTGTGAAGCTTCCGAACGATCGATGGCCGGTGGTGTTGAACAAGTGATTTTAATTCTCCAACAACAAAAAACCGGCGAACCTCCTTCTACGGGACAGCTCCCTATATGGAGCAAAGCTTCAGTTTTGGTTTGCTAATAATCTCCCAAAATTCTTCGTATCCCACAACGACTGTGGCGTTACCGGTGCTTGCTGGAAGTTGACCATCCGTATATGGATCACAGGCAAAGTAACGGGGATTTGTAGCCGTCCCTTCCATATGTGGGAGCTTTCGGCACCGAACGGAATCAAAGTCTCAATAATCGGTCGTCCGCACTGCTAGGTGCGACACAAGATGAGGCGAATGTGAAACGCCCGCGCAGGACATTCATATGGGAGATCTCGCGACCCTGATAGAACAGGTTCCAAGTGCGGGTTTTCTGTGTGTTGAGTGTGTGCGTGTTAAATTTGCAATGCCCCGTTTCTTGTGGTTATGGTGGTGAAGAAGTGTATTTTGAAAACCGATACTCGTAGCTATAAATTGAGCGTTCCTCATTGGTAAAACTTCGTGAAAGTTCCACTGAGTTGTGAAATTCAGAAGCAATAATTCACGATTCCAAGCATATAGGTTATGACCGAATTCGAGTAGATGTTTGAAGCAATATCTTTCTTCGTAAAATATTTGTGCCTTTCTCGGCAACTTCAAGAGCCAACACAAGATGGCCTGTCAAACGCATGAAGCTACTCTAAAAACTAAGACCCAAAAGAAGAAACTTTCCTGCTAGTCTTCCTGCGTAACAACCAACGCCACATAATGCCACTTTGCATGCACTCAAAACCCAATGGTGCGTAGAAAGAGGGCCCCTCTTCACGTGCAGTCAACCACTACGCTACTGGTCAGCCGAAAACTGGTCGGGGACCATCATTTACAACGTCAACAAAAAAAACAGAGACGAATTTGCTTCCCAGTGTCCCAACAACTAAGGGTGTGGTTGAACTATATAACCAACCAATTGCTGTGATTTTCGAGCGGTACACTTTTGAGGTTATGTCTGTCACCTGGGTTGTCCAGCGCTGTATACCACCGGCGTACAATGGATGGAAATCGTGACGGTAATTGAACTACTTCGGTATTGCTACGGCGTGCACGAACAGAAATTCAAACAACGCGTTGCACATTGTGGAACAAGAATGATAAAAATGCCTACCGATGGTTTATTTTTGTTGCGGTAAGGCACGCATACGCGCTTTCTGGGTTACAAACAGCCCGATGTAACCGTCAGCATTCCATGGCGAAGGTATGGGTTGAGATATTTAGGACGGTTTGGGAAGGTAATGTTGAAGTTGCAAACAAAAACTGAATTAGAAATCTTTTTTTTATTTTGTCTAAGTACGTGACTTTATGTGGTGGTTGCAAAAATTTAATGATTGTTTAGCAACAACTTGGTTAAGAAAGGCTTACGATTGAAATATTATTGAAAAAATCGTCTCAGACTATCTTCAATCAAACATTTCCTCTTCAGAACGCTTCACTTAAACAAATACAGACGAGATATTAAATTTCTGCACATTATTTGACTACAGAAATAGCCACTTTTTTCAAAAATGGTTACTTCCTTCACCATTAAACCAGGGAAACCCACAAAAAAAAACCCCCAACACGAACTAACTAGCGGTCAATTTCCTTTTTCCTCCCGGGGACATCGATCCACTGTGGGAAAGCAACAGTTGGACAAACAAATTTCCGTTCGCATGACCGCAAAACGTCCGGTAAATCACAATATCGCATCCCATGTGACCATCGGCGGACTCCAGGTTTCGACGAAAGGCAACTGCAACTGCAGCTACAAACTCTGCTCCGAATATGCAGCGCACCCAGCTGCAAAAGCCAATCCCGGTAGCAACAAAAAGCTCGCAATCGGATGAACGTGCAGCACGAACTTTAAGGTTACTTTTTCCTCCATTCGGCAGTTGCGATCTACTTCGTCTGGCAGAATTCATTCCACGCCATTCCGAGGGGCTCTCAATTACTTATAATTGACCAATCGTTCCCACCGGCACAAAAATGGTTCGTTAGCTGCGGTTGATTAATTTGCGCGAATGAGAGTGGCTTGCCACTAATGCTGAGGGAAGAGAATGGAAGGAACTGTAGGATGGAGAAAAGAAGACTCAAAAACAGCACCTCGTCCAGCAAGTGACGTTGATTGTTTTTTGGCAAGTTTTAACCATTTTTCTGTGTGAGGTGGAAGTTTTGAAGCCAAACAGGGATACATTTTGGGCAGGGAAACCCCAAAAACGATCACGTACATTGGAACGAGGTCTGCCAACTTGCCAAAAATTTGGTCGGCAGACTGTGTCGATGAAAGGCACAGCCATAGTGACAGCTACACCGGTGACCGATCACACCAAACACCGGAAGTTGAGAGTCACTACGAGAGCAAGAGAAGGGTTTGAATTGATTTCTTATGCTTTACCTTTGCGCCACAAGTGCGAGTATTGGTTTCGTTAGTTTTTCCTTTTTGTAGGGGACTTTGAAACTCAAAAAAACCCCACCAGGTGTACTTAACACGAACTTGATGAAAAGTTCAAATCGGCGCAGTTCACACGATCATGCGTGCCAAATTGCGCTTCTTTCACGACCGTGCTTCAATGACCGAGACTTTAAAAGGTTGAAGCAAGGTTCAGTCAGGGGTGGCGTTGGAGTCATCGTCGCTTTTTCTCTCTCTCTCTCGTGCCATACTTTAGCGGTCAAACCTATCCATCGTGATGGATTGGATTGGTCGTGAAAAAAAGGGAAAGTTCGCACAGGTACGCTATTATTATGCAAATTTCTTCGAGCGAACGAGAGCTGGCGCGAGAGTCGTGAAGAGTGATTTGTCGTGAGAAAAACGCTACCCCACTATTGACCATTGACATGCACCTTTTTTATTGTACTTTCCGACGATGAGGGCAAATTGCACATTTTTCCTGCCATGAGAGTTACGGAATTTGCACGCAGGAATTTTGCGTTTTCATTGCACAAGGCACCACAAAGATGTGATCAAGCTTTTTTGAAAACCAAATAAAATTAACTGAAAAGAACAAGATCCGTAAGAAACCGTTCTTTGTGTCTTCTATTCTAACAATTAATTCAAACACAAATTGCACACATTTGTTCCATCCAACGCACGTCCCTGTCGAGTAAGAACCTTTAAAAAAAACATCACATGCTCGGTATGTGCCTCATGTTAGCCATATTTATGATGCATTAATAAATAGAAGCTTTTGCATTCCTAATTGTGCGCTCGCACAACATCTCCTACACCGGGCCGTGGGTGCGTCTGTAGGAGGAACATTGGCAGAGGAAGTTTCGTAGATCGTACACCGGCACCAAATGGGACGGAGTGAAGATAACCATAATGTAGCCATTTCGTTACGACTTAAATCGAAATATTATTCTAATTTTTGTAGCAGCTGACGCGCTGCTTGCTCTAATGTTTGAGTGCGTTGCTGGTCGGATGTTGCTCGCTTGGCTCGGGGGGTGGTGGTCTGGCTTTGTCCGCAACCTGTTTCAACGGTGAAGGTCAGAAAGCAAAAAATCAAACAGATCGCGTTCCGTTCGATTCACTTGAGTGCAGCTGGTGGTAGTGACAAGATTTTTATTGCAACTGTTTTTTTTTTCTTTACTTTGTTTGCTCTATGGTATAGTTTTTTTTCTTGTTTCAAATTTATTGAACAAAAAAAGATGTTTGTTTGTTTTTGAAGGGTAAAACGCTTGTCGCGAATTTCGGCTTTTTGCGGTATGAATTTTGGAGGTTTATTTTACAGAGCAATCTCAAGCCATAAAGCAGAGAGCCAAAACAATTTTTGAGTATGAGGCAAATTGAATTTTTGCACAACACGTACACAATTCCATTACTGTTAAATTGAAGATAGAAAAAAGGAGATTCGTTCTTATAGCAGGTGTACATTTAGATGACCAAATGTTTCAACAGGAGAAGATTAAATGCATATAAAGAATTTAAAATTTTTACTTAACTAATCTCTTCTATATCGTGCATCATCGTGCAATCGATGCATTTGTTATCCCCCGCGATGTAACAAACATTGTTCCATCTGATTGACATAACCTCACACTACTTGACAGCCCTGTGTCTCTGTCAACAACAAAAAAAGGGAAGAAGTGTCCCTTTCTCCCTTCGAAAGGTAAAGCTTTAAATAAAGCGGTATGTTGTTGTGCAAGAAAATGGAAAGTTCCCTTCGGTACGTCAAGCAAAAGCAATCCCAACAAACCGCTCGTGTGTGTGAGGTCCAACAGTCGATAGGAAAATCGCATCATACGGTTTTGTTAACTTCAATGGCGATCTGCTGCTGCTTAAAGCCGTTTAAATCGCACCACGTTTAACAACCCGCAGCGAAAACACCGTAACGAAAGGATTATCCGATCTACATACGCAATCACAACAGTTCAGGCGTCAAGTGATCTGCCTAAACATCTCAATTATTTTGTCATTACACGCCGCCACCACCACCACCAATTGGCTGCCGCCCCGCTGGCGAGGACTCTGCTGATGGAGGCTTTTACTTTTCTACTTTCTGCGAAAATGAAAGCGATTTCCCGTAGCGTTATATCATTCGGCAGCGCCCAAAATGTGTGTCGGTGTTTGATAATAGTAATTACTGCTGGCGGTGGAATGTAACACACGCCGGGGGGGTGAGCAATTTTCGATAAGAGCCTACAATTTATTTTGTTCACCTTTGCGCTCCGAACAAAACCACCCTAAATGTGATATGATTTTGTACAAACACCGAAAATGATTTGACTGATTTCAAGATTAAGGGACCGGGAAAACATTAGCCACTCTCTTGTGGCTATAAAACGATAATTGATGTTGTTAGGATGAAATTAAATTAAACCACTTCTAGTTTCGGTCACTAAATTGAATACAAATTACGGCTGGCGCGTTTGGTACGATCGGAGAATGGCCATTTCGAAGCGTTCGAGGGACACCAACTGCCCCGTCTAATTGCAACGGAGAAAATCCGATTTGATGGATGACAATTTAACGATCGACCGAAGCGCAGATAATTGCAAACCCCGTACACAACTGATTCGTTGTCATTGGTTAGTAACAAACGCAGACACACACACACAAACACGACTTCCGGAGTGGGGACGTACAATATGGGCGCTACCGGAAAGGTACATTTTGGGCAGAAAGAAAGCGTGTAATGAATGGGTGGGACACGCGAAACGACTTCTCGCTACCGTTCGACAGTGATTTGATACGCAGCATTAATTGTGAATCCCGGTTATTGAAACAGGAAATGGATTCGGTTGCTAGCCGGCGAAAGGAAGTATCCGAAAACCTGGCACAAAAAACACTTTCTGCTCTAATTGCGACAATTTTCCGCTAGCAAAAGGTTCTAGCAGGGTAGGATTTTCTTTCGTTTTGTTTTCGGTTTTAGATCGTAAACTGAGTTTGAAACTGATGGACAGTTTGGTGTCTTTACGGACACGGTTGATGATTGAATGAATGGAGCTGGACACAATTTCTTTAGGGTAGAGATTCAGATGATGAACACCGATTGATATGCTATTACCGAAAAAAGCAAAACAAAACAGTTTTCCAACGCATGAATGCACCCATCAACACTGACCCGTCACTCTTCAGCTAATTAATTCGTGTTTTATTTTAATTTTATTCTGTTTCGAAATGCTGTTTTGCTTTTCTACTCTGTAACAAGCTTACTTTATTCCTTCGCAACGAGTAATTCCCCAAATATGAAAGCGTTTCACACCCTTTTCGGGCTGTTTTGGTAGGGTCAATTATGTTAACAATGCTCTAGCGGGACAACATTTCACTTGTTCAAGTGATGGTCCCATAATTATGCGGAACAAATGGACGCTACTCGACGTGACGTCGGTTGACGAGCGAGCTAGCTTACGGGGGCACATTTCCATAAAGCTAGCTCGCTCGCATAACAATTGGAAACAAGAACCGAACAATGACACAAAACAAAATGGATATTTCTGAAAATATAAGATTGATGGAGCACGAGCAAACTTTGTGAAACTCCATTGTAGATTTGGTTTGATAAATCTAAAATTTAAACTATTTAAAAAATACATGTAACACAGAAACAATCGTAAACGGAAAAATAAATTAGAAGGGAGATATTAATTTTTCAATGAAAAACCAGGATTCGTCGCTTGCAGTCTTTCGATTTGTCAACAATTCTCTTTCCCTGTCGTGCCATCTCTCCTTACCGAAGCTCTGCACCATGGCGCTTCGGTAACATCCGAGAGCTTTACAACATTTTAATTATCGCCACAGAACGTGACTCTCATAATGACAGCTTTAGGCATCGTTTCCCCCAACGGCAGCAGTCGGTACAACGGTGCAACGTGCTGATCGAATCGATGGAATGCTACCACCTGCAATCCCGTATAGCGTGTGCCACCAGCTAGGTAGATGGCTTTTCGATTGAAAACAGCACGTTTGTGAGTCTCTTTCCCAATCGCTTCAAATACAATCGAGGTCACCGTGCTAGTGACGCGGTGATTTAGTCGGTCCTTAGTCAACAAAAGCCAAGAGCCAAGATTTTATTCCATTTAGATAAATCTTTTTATCCGCTGGACATAAATATGTCGCCGGCCCAGCGATCAAACGATGCATTCATTAACGAAACGGAACATACTACAGCAAGGTTGCATAGCATGCATCGCCCCTTAACTTATCTTCAGATAACCGTGGACTGCGGATGAGATGGGTTTGAAAGTGATGATTGCTTTGCATAATGCTTAAGGGAAGAGAGGTTTGTAGCTTGATAATGGTGACACGATCACGATGATCAAACTGCTGCCGCTGCTGACGATGGGACACAAGTGCGGTGGTCTGTCTGTTTCCCATCAAACAACATCGACAGGATGATGATGAAACCTGTCTAGCACCGCGCCTACTAATAGCTGTGCGAAGACATGTAATTTAATGCGCGAGAAATAGTGTATCATCAAAGGGTGGCAAACGTTGACGCCTTTAAGGGAAGGAAATAGACAAGATTGAGAAGTGTGACTCTAAAGAACACCCCAAGTAGTGTTTTCTTGTAAATATCTTGGGAATGACCGTTCACACATCAGAGGTGTATACTTTGGTAATCCTTATCTTCAGATAACCGTGGACTGCGGATGAGATGGGTTTGAAAGTGATGATTGCTTTGCATAATGCTTAAGGGAAGAGAGGTTTGTAGCTTGCTAATGGTGACACGATCACGATGATCAAACTGCTGCCACTGCTGACGATGGGACACAAGTGCGGTGGTCTGTCTGTTTCCCATCAAACAACATCGACAGGATGATGATGAAACCTGTCTAGCACCGCGCCTACTAATAGCTGTGCGAAGACATGTAATTTAATGCGCGAGAAATAGTGTATCATCAAAGGGTGGCAAACGTTGACGCCTTTAAGGGAAGGAAATAGACAAGATTGAGAAGTGTGACTCTAAAGAACACCCCAAGTAGTGTTTTCTTGTAAATATCTTGGGAATGACCGTTCACACATCAGAGGTGTATACTTTGGTAATCATCGTCCATAATTCCAGATTTAAATGCTGACGTATGCTGATCACTTAGACATCATTGGATTGAGGTTCCTCTTTGTAGCAGAAGCTCAATCAGTTAAATGATGTAAAATATCGAGTTGGAGGTTGAAGAAGCGAAAATCAAAACGATGGTAGGTTTCTAAACAAATACTGATTCTTTTTAAGTCGTACTAAACTTCACCTGTGATAAGTAAAATCATCACTATCACTTAGCTTCAAACGTCAACGCCGAAAACAAGATACATATTGCGAAATGAGTAAAAGTGCTGACTATACACCAGTCATAAAAGAGCCAGTACAGCTACGAAACAAAAGCTAACCACAGTGATCGTACAAGTCTTCAATCATCAAATATGAGCAGAAATGCGTGTGTTTTAGAACAAACATATTTAAACTTCCTACTTGATCGCGCCATTGTATTTACATTCCAATCACTTTTTCCAAAGAAAGGAGAAAAAAAATCATGGAAACGGTTATACAACCGCTACAATCAACATTCTTCTTTTCCTCGTTGCATATTTCACTCGTATCGTTCATTTCTCAAAAGCATAAACACGTACCAAAGCAAAAGCACCGCGCACAGGCACACGTGTGGGATTGATTAGTTTCACTTCCGTGGAACGTGTCCATATGCAAAAGAAGGAAACGCGCTACACGCCGGTGTTGTTTTTTTGTTGTCTTCCCTGAACTCCAGCGACAATGAAGTCGTACTGCGTCTCCTACACCTACACAACAACAATCTGTACTCAGGGTACTCGATGAAGAAAGAAATTGCTTCACTTCGTTCCTGTTGCTACCTAACCCGCATTCACATGTGCAGGCTTTCTTGCCATCGGAGGCGCTTAAGTACGCCTTACCCCAGCAAGCTTCTTGGATCAGTTGATGAAGGAACCATTATGCATCGTCACCTACACGAATTTATGTTTCGAGTTTGCTGGGGATGTATGGCGGCCTACGTTCACGATGTCATAGTTTGCTACAGCGCACCAAGTACGCGCGGTTTTCGAGTAGTTGTGTGGTTACTCGTTACTTGTTGTGTATGTGTGTTTGTTTGAGATTATTACTTTCAGCATATAAATGCTTCATTAAACAACCGGAGATCGGATGTTTGTGGTTGTGATTCCTCCTACACGCACGCTTCCAGCGGAAACGTCACGGAGTTCGACTACGAAACAATCCATTCATCATTATTCCAGCACGGTGGACATTTTACTGAACCGAAGCTAGGGTGTTCATTAGACTCAAACACAAACACACGGGTGCATTGGTATGCATCATCGTTGACCTCTGCGCTTGCACCTTTGTTCCTTCATTTTTCCAAACTGCATCACTATTGTGATGAAAACTTCAGTACTACAACAGCAAACTCTACTCTCTACTGTTCCTCTGTTTCAGTTATTGCCGTCCGAACATTAGCACCATTTCCTTCTCTCTCGCTTTTCGCACATTCAACTCTTTTATCGTTTAATGTTCGTCTATCCATTTCACTACACCCGCACACTTGATGTTGCTTTGTTCGGCTAGTTGATGTTGATGGTGGACACACATCAGGCAGCAGGGAGGAGCAGCAAAAGTTTGACGCAATCAACTGGCATACTGACCGACCGATGCGCATGCATTTATGTATGCGTACCTGTTGCTGTCTGCCGTCCGATCGTTACCCTGGTGTGGAGAACCATTGTTTGATAAAAAGCGCCGAATAAAACAGCGGAAGTCTATCCAGCCAAGCGTCGTCATGTTTGGCAGCATTTGGAGTGTTTGGTTCACTGCCGGGAAGAGTAGCCCGAGTTTCATCAACGCAATACCGCATATCGTTGTGCGGATAGGAATTGTGTAACATCGGCGAGGTTTTATAAAAGCGTTGCTTAAAACGTTACTTGATGGAAAAGTTTAACTATTTTTTTTATCTTGGCGTATATGAGGGATTTTTTGGGTTCAAAACTCTAACGTTAACTTTTGAAGAATATATGTTTAAAAAGACATTTTCAAATGAATTCTTATGCCTTAGGATTCACGAGTGAAGCAGTCTTAGTTTAGACCTATCTTAATAAGGATCAAAACTTCAATGGTTGTAACAACTTTACCGGCAAAATATAAAAATCTCAAACCTCGGATAACTTTTCTTTGCATGCAGCAGCTTCCACCGCAATCACTGTTTGATAAACACGCAAACAACTCCAACAGCACACGGAAGTACATTCCGAATCACACGGAAATCTGCTTCCTAGCACGCTAGCGCTAACACCTCAATGTATGCAATTTACGACGCTTTAAAACCGCCCAGATATTCTCTGGTGCTATTCTTCAACATCAGCAAAGATTCCTTCAACGTTGCCAACGGGCGCTGAAGTCATCAAACTCCACCGCCGAACGACATCGACCGCATAAATGTAAATTGAATTCGTGCCGTTTCATTAACGTTATTCGAAGGTGATCTGGTTCACCTCGCACGTACTGAGCGGCAAAAGATGCGGAGTGTGATCGTGAATATATTTTCGCCAGCAAATGCCATGGCAAACGCACCACCGAGGGCATTGACTGTGTTTGCAAGGGGAAGCACAAATCGGAACCGTGCCCTTAATGCCAAACACCTACTACCGAGTGCGCTCTGTTTGGCGAGATTATGCACCTGATAATGGTTGGAATTGCACCGTTCCCTTGATCGCTCGCTGTAAATTGTAGCTTAACAAGCGCCTGCATCGTTGTGGCTGTGAAAATAGCGCCTTCGTTCGGTTAAAAATATTATCAATCAATGTTATAGTCGTCCAGCGCACGAACGCGTTGCTCGATTGGCCTACTGACAATGGCCAACAAATGCTGGCCCACTTGATCATGTAACCATAGCACACAAAGCCACCCCCAGGGCTGGGAAAAAGATTGCCACCAAGCAGAAGAAGATGCAGCCTTTAATCTAATTTTTCCATTAGCTCACATCATCACCGTTCTTCGGTACCACCGTCCGTTGCCGTTTGTTTGGGGGGCGGCTCACCATCTTCTTGCCGATCAATCATTATTAACAATCATTATACCTTCTCAGCTCTTTTGCAGGCAAAACAAAGAAGCTCGTTGTCGAATTTACTTTGCATGCTCGGGGGGAGCTTTCAAATTCGCACCGACGCACCAATATTCGCCATCAGTTGGATGGTGATTGTTACGTGAGGCGAGCCAGCAGACATCCCAAAGCTAAAAAGTGCAATGTATCTGTATCGGTAGCACTGCCGAAAACGATTCACCGTTTACATTGGCGGACGATGATGTTCTCTGTATGATGAAGGCGAGAGAAACACAATAATTCAATCAATCGCACGTCCGTTGCTTTAGGCCATTCCATTCGTAGCGTCTTCGAGTGTTATGCAACTAGCTCGATCTTCGAAGTCAACACACAATACAACCATCGCAATAACCCGTGGTGTCATGTATCCACCATGATCGGATCGTGTTTCGATCGCCGTGGCCCATTTAAGGCAACGCGATGATTTCGAGGGAGCGTCTGTTGTGGTCGGCATAAAAATATTGTCCAATTTTGGTCACTGCGTTCGGGGCGGGTGAAGATGAGAAGATTCGAGACGGGTGATAGAAAACCCGCTTCTTCGCTACCGGCTGTCACAACATACGAAGCAACGGACTACCCATGGCGGTTGGTCTCGAGACAGGGAGGATACATAAACAAGCAGATTAAACTTCCATAACACTTAATTACCGTACTTGGCGCAGCGAACCACAGTTCATAACCGCGATGGTTGGAGCGCGCGTTAGCTGCTTACTCCTGGTCACGGCACCAACGACCACACTTCGACGAACTCGTCCAGACTCGGACCCGCAATTAAGCGGTGTTAACGCCACACAAAATACGGCTATCGCCCGATGTGGTGAGTAGCCGAGCATAGAGTAGCATAGACCACACGGTACAGCAATGGAACAGCTGCTTTGACCCTTCCGGAAATCAACGTGAAGCGGACCCTCACACACATACGAAACCTTTTGAAGTCAACCAAGCGTACGCCCCAAACGCCTGAACGGCTTGCGGCGCGTGTCTATCACCAGAACGGGAAACAACCGGAATGATGTTCCGGGAATAATGGAGAAGCCGATGGAGGCCACAAAAACGCCAACCGGGATACAATGCTAACGGCTGACCAACCATGTCCGAAAAGATAAATAAAGTTCACCAACGAAGGTAGGAAGAACTCTCCTTGAGGTAGCTCACAAGAACGCTCTTTGCTAGCCAGGTTCTTTCGCTTTTATTCTGTAAAAGGGTCTGCACCGGATGTGTGGCACGCTTCAGCAACGGTTTGGCATGACTCATCAAGGTGTTCCTCTGGTAAACATTAAACACGCTATGAAAGTAAGTGCATTAAACAAAACTTGCTGGGAGATAGTTACGATGAAAGACGCAGAACGACGCATTCAATGATAATAGTTGTAGGAGAGCTGTACGAAGGATTCTAGCGTCCGTTAGCAATTGTTGCTTTGAAGAGGATTAAATGAAAAGTGGACTTACAAATGACTAGGCCCTTTTTTGAAGAAGAAGATATAGCACATCTAGCATAGAAGTAAACCATTCGAGCAATGACTGGGTGAAACGTGGAACGAAAGCCCAATCCATCATAGAATGCTTCAATTTATGGCACGTTGGATCAGGCTTTATTACGAAAAGGGTAATCAAATTTATCATTATGAGCGGTCTTTCTCTAGGAGCTAACCTCATAATTGTACTCATAATTTACTGTTGGCAGTTATGGGATTTGAAGTCGCTTGGAAAGTATAATTAGAACCGTAACGGATAGAATAGGTTGGGCGTTCGCTATCATGTCTAGAATTCTGGTGAAAGATTTTATCAATGTTGAGACATAAAACCATGCACGGGTTTCTTTCTTGCGATTAGCTTTACGAGACGTAGAATGAAACGGATTTTCATTAGAACAATGATTGCTTTTTGAAATGTCCAGAAAATAAGGGGAGATGCCGCGACTTATTTTTAAGCCCCTCGCTTTATGATTCAATTTATCCAATTCAAGCGTCCCTATATCTACGGATAGCGAGTGCAGCGTGAAATTTTACTGCGACAAACACGCCAGCATCACCGCCATATCCTCTCACATGACGCAGAGAAAGCCGCTACACTTACGTCAGCAACTGACACTAATAGAAGCGTTACAGATCCGGCGCTAAAACCGTTCCCTTATTTTGAATCTCCGCTACGCCCCATACACAGCTGCCATCTTAATGGACGAACCGTTCACCGTTGCGGACATATTTTTATTTCCCGATTCGGATTGCTCCCGGGTCGTAAATATTGCTTCATTGCCAGAAAGCGCGAAAATTACATCCATGACAGACGAACGCAGTCCGCAAAAAAAAAAGAAACAAACGAAGACACGAAGTCCAACACGCTCTCTCTAATGGAAAAGTGTTGAGGATTTAAATTATCCACACGTTAGCGATGCAGGAAGTTATTCCCGGTGGGCTAACACTTAACAGGGAATACCGCGATATCCGCACAGAAACACTCGATCCTCGGTAATGCGATCGAGAGAATGGAAGGTTTACGGAATTGCGTGTCGCGACATTGTTGAGTGCCGGTCGACGTCGTTTTGTGTTCGAATTATACATTCACCGGGGTGATCAAACGGGGTGATGATGATGGTGATGCCGCCACCACGATGACATGGATCGGGTGAGTGAAGCGAGAGAAGTTTCGATTAAGCTAATTGAAAACAATCATCCATCAACTCAAACCAATTGTGAGTCAGATCGTGTCAGGGCCACAGGACGACGGAGGGTAATGGCGCTGCGATGTGCGCTTAACTTGTTTCTATTTTTGTACTCTCTTACCAAGCCGGGAACAGCACAAGCCCTCTCGCGCTACGGACAATTCGTCCAACTGGCATTTCGAGCTGGATGGTTGCTCCGGTCCACAAGCAGTGTCTCTCACGCCAGCCAGTCATCGACGACTAGATCCCGAAAGTGGGACGTCCCACTCTCGCGTAAATCTGGTTCTAGTTCAGGGTAGCGCACCAGGCGAACCTGGTGGGATGCACATCTGGTCACGGAATGCATTAGCTGTAGCTGGAGGATTCTGTTGCATCAAGGCCACACGGTTGCGCACATTCCCTTCCAGCATAGAACCGGAATTGGATGCCACTTTCGCCTGTTTGGAACGGTCGGAAATGGAATCGGGAGCTTTATCTGCTGCACTTCTGGAGATCCCGTCGGCGAAGTGGATATATAGGTCACCTGGTTTGCGTGTTTGGTTTCATTTCTCATCGTACTCGGGCAGCATAACCAATATTTCGAAGGGTTCTCCACGCTGTTCACGTGTTCGCCCAATGAAAGTTCATTGAGATCTTGTTGAGTCCACTGTTGGTGGCTTTAAGACACAAAAAGTGGGCGCGATGCATCCACACAACGGATTCAAAGCATGCGCGATTGAAACAACCATTAAAAGGCGTCAATCTTATCTAGGTCCCTTGACAGAGTCACAGCCAAACATATCTTAGATCTCTCCGAGAGTAAGTTATTCATGGGACAACGAACCCGGACTCATCCAAAATTTAAGATTGCATATTAATTACGGTTAACATCCCATTCGCTTTCCGTTCGCTCGTGCCGGCACACATTATTGATTGTCTCTCGCTCATCCCAAACCAGTCTGCGGGCGAAAATTGTCCCCAGGGTGGAATATTAATTGATGGCGATTCGTTTCTGTACCATAAACCCGACAATACACAGGCGGTGCTCAGCTGACAAAAAGCCGTGATTTAGTTTCATCGCGGTAGCATTCCACAGCACTAACAAAGCTGGCTCCACTCGGTAAGATTAATCGGGCCCGGCTATTTGTCGGTAGGAAAGTGAAACAACTAACCGTACCAAACGAAAAAGTGTCGACTTTCGCCTTTCGCGTGGATCGTTTTGGGACGCAGGAATCCGGCACATGGCGGTTAGATTTGACAGATTAATTGAAATTTCTGTTCCGGACCATCAAAACCCGAACAAAAGCGCGATGAGGCGTTACGGATCTTGTGCGGAAGCTGCACCTCGAGCTCGAGAGCACCTCTTCAAGTGGCGACCTGGCACGGGTAGTTGCCTTGCGCTGAGAATGATGAGAAATTATGCCACTTTGTGCGCTTCCCTTTCTTCGGCGCTCAAGTCGATCGTTTGCGTTGTTATTCGGGACCGGAGCACAGGAAGAGAGTAAAAGTGAGAAAAACACCTAAAAGAGGGAAGAAAGTAACGGAGGAACCCTCCTGCCTCAGTCGGCCTCACTCGTCCACCCTATTAACGCGCGAACAACGAAATCAGAGTTCCAAAAGTGCAATCAAAGGAAGGAAACACTACACCACCATAAGGGTAGGTTCGTCGCTTCGTATGTCCACTGCGGCTGGCAGTCTTCTCAGGGAGCCTTCTGTTTTTGGACGGTTAACGGCCGACGCATTAGCGCAACATATATCACCCGGACCGGATGCAGTTAAGTTTGCACTTAGTGAGCGTCAAGATCACTTGCGGGAAGAGTGGTGGGCAGAAACAAATGGAGGTTAGTAATAAAGAGAGATTGCTGGCTGTGCTGTGGTTGCGCCAGACGATCAAGATAGGATCTTTACGAAACAGTGTCCCAAAAGACATCAAGTTCCCGAGAAAAAAAAGTACGAAATTAATAATGAGCAACATCGGTACGTAATGTTCTTTTACATCCAGATATAATCAATGATTGTGTTTTTGTGTTGTGAAAGGGAAAGTTTTGGTTGGTATTGGTAAGCTTGAATTGGCAAAATTGTGAAATGTGTATTCATAAAGTACGAAAGTTGAATATAACAGGATGTCCACTTCTTGGGAAACACATCACAACAAAATTGAAAACTAAACCAAAAGTATGTGTTGGTCCTGAAGTTCACAGTTGTTATTAATTGCCACAGTTATGCTCCAATTCAATCAAAATCTTATCAACACTGACAGAAGGAAGTGTGCCGCAAATACCAAGTACAAGGAAAATCACTCAAATGGCACTAACAACCTAATATAACTGTTAGTTTTGGGAAAAAAAATGTAAACCCAACATTAATTAGCTCGAACTATCGACGAATAACTCTAGTCATTCGTTAACTTTAATTTTGCAAAACTGATCAAATCAATTTCTTCTTCCTGTTCGTTTTATCTTCTCAGAATGTTGGTACACGCTTCAGAAAACTTCCTGTTTGAGTTGCTTAACGCCCAATTTCCCAATTTTCCTAGAAACGTAAAATTAAACGTGCTAAAGCTAACTTATGCCACGGAAGACAACATCTATTGATGGCCTCTAATTTACTGAGACACATAAACCGGAAGAACTGTCAAGCTGACCATGCGCATATGGGAAGTCACGCCATTCGAGAGACAATGAGCGATGATGGATCAAGACAGTTATAATTAAGGTTTTGTGCGAAATTAACCAGCTTAACGCAAGTTGTGTAGATGTGTGCGTTTGTTCGACAGTTTTATTGTTGATTCTTTGCGGTGGATATACCTTGAGTACGCAGGGAACGATCTTGTTTGCTGTTGATTGCCGATTCTGATCACGTTGTTCCGTTGCGTGCTTCGGGACGGTGAGACATGTCAATGATGTCTATATGATGGCGGTGGGGATTTCCGCGGTCGGTAAACGATTGATCCTGATCGAGGTTTTAGTTTGTGGAAGAAGAGAAACTTCCAAGAGCGTTGATTTCTAAAAGAAATATTTTCAACTTGCGTTGCCGCGAATTAAAGTGTCACGAAATATGAAACTCATATTCGATCAACAATAGTTACAAGTCTTTGAGGACGAACATGAGAGTTGTGTACAAAAAGTATTGTATGTACTAATATTTTTTTCCTATTCACAATAGCATCATCTCACAAATATCTCCAACTACGTGCCGGCCAGTAAACAAACGTTTACATGCCAAGCAGCTGTGAGCACAAAACTTCATTAGTCATCGAAGCTAATAAGTTGCTCCACACACCGCTAGAAAGCAAACCCGTAAACAGTGCACAATGCGACAACAGAGACTTCCATTAGGTTTACGTCACCTCTCACTGACTGACTAGCAGCACACAGCAACTGGGTGACGATCAGGTTCCGGCGTCCCGATAAGGTCAGATGAATCCCGCAGCAACACGTGACACACATTCGATTCCATTCCGTGCCGGCGGGAAATCCCGCGATACTTCTCGAGTGTGTCTGCCAATACCCTTTTTTACCCTTTTGTGCTTGGGATAGAATGATCTTATTGGTAAACAATGATCGTGTGCTTTTCGGATCTATCTCGCTCGGTGTAATGCGAGAACGATACCAATAACAAACATTTGCAGCCGTTTCACTTCACTCAGAACGATTCTCCCATGCCACGGGATGTAGGGCCCTCCAGGGCAAGGGTGAGTTCAAAGACCGCTAGTGACGCTGTTTCCGATTACCTTCGAAGGTAAACTAGCCTTTTACTATGTCCCCGTTTCTTTCCATGGAAACGAAACACAGCGATTAAGGTTACACGATCACCGCTCGTATGGACAAGCGCACCAACGCAAACATCATGCATTCGCACACACGACTCACTGCGACTTGTTTTCGTTCGACTTCGCGCCTCGCGTTGGAAGAATTATTGGAAGAGAGATTGGGAAGTAACAAAAAAAAAAGCATGGGTTCCAAACCGGGACACCGGGTTGTCTGGATTCAGGGTCGCTACGAAATGAAAACATTGTAGGAAGTTGTTTTTATTTTGCAGCAGTAAAAACGCAACAACCACAACCATCCTTTTACTACCACTGTCAGCTGGAGCTGTAGGATTAATGGCGTCATGCTACACTCCGTCAAAACTCGTTCTCCTGGTACGGGAGATGGTTTTCTCCTGACAAGGAGGTGGTTAACGTAGCGTGGCGTAGAATCCAATGTCTGGAGGTGGCAGTGAATCATCGGCACCCGCACGTTTTGCAGAACCGGAACAAACAAATCTTAGACGATCTCGCTCGCCAACTTTGACGTTCTTTGCGTTTCCTTAAACCATTAGTTTTACCACGCTGGGTGAATGGAAAGCGGACGAACCACAGTAAGTAGGAGAAATATTCACTTTCTTCCGGAAGTTAGCCGTCTGATGAGTTAGGAACGAAGATATTAATAATGATCAACAAAAATTTTACAGCAATTCTTATCCGCACGCCATCGATTGACGTAAATTGAATACTGGAGCAAGCAACCAGCCAACAGAATCAATTATGCTGTTTTTTCCAAGCCTTTTTTTTACGACTCAACCGACCCAAAACAATATTATTTTCCCATTAAGACTCACTTAATGAGCCGTGTCAAGTTTACACTCCAAGGTACGCTCAGTTGGTACGCTTCAAGGGTTCGGACTCCCTTATTGAATTGTATGTTCTGATGACCGTGATTTCTACGGCGGAAGTTTACAACGAGGGACGCTTTGCGACCGATGGGACCTCAATTGGAGAAAGGAGCCGAGGGAGATGCTTTTTGCGTATGCACAACCACACGTCTGTACGAACTAGAATACATTATCGCATTGGGAAAGCGGGTCAGCATCAAAATCATGCTCTGTTTGAGCTAGGAATGGGGCAAAACTGGGGGGAACAACATCCTAGACATTTTGTACGGAATATCTGGACTTGCTCAGACATTAGACATTGGTCCGTACTAATCAATATAAAAAAGTGCATTAAACTTTGTAAACAGATCACATTTAAATGCAAACATACGTCAGCGCTTAATGCAAATGGTGTATTACGCTTTGTTACTCGTTCCGAATAACATTAATCCATTAAACATTCTCTACCGCAATTTGAAACCCACGTAAAACATCTGTATACAATGCTAAATAGCTGTTCTAATTAAATGAATCGAGTTCGAGTCTCATTCCAAGCAAAGTGTTTTGCAACAAAGAGTTCGCGAAAAGCTCAGGTGTAGCACCGGACAGAAGACCTCCGAAAACGAAACGAAAACAACATTTCTCCCGTTTTAGTCTCCACCCTAAAGCCGAGGCCAATGCAACACAAGACGCGGCAACACGCAAAAATTTCCTACTTAAAACAAACCCGGCAAAACACATCAAGCAAACGGTACATTCCAAATAAATGTGCTAATGTGTGCGGGTTTCTGGTTGTCGCTTCTTCAAACTTGCTGCCCATCGCTGGACGGACTTCAACCAACGGAGGGAGCCATGAATTGTCTTTTATTTTCTAACATACTCGTGACAGCAGCAACACATTCGGTAAGATTTGTTGCTTTTGTCTGTTAAAATGGTGTGTGGAAAACTAAAGCAAACCCGTCAGGCGTAATGCATTTTGTGCTAAAGTTGTGCACACCCGCAGTTAGCTTTCTCTCTCGCTCTCTCTGCTTCTTGCGCACAAAGTTGAAGGTATGCTGACAAGGTGACAAGTGAAGCTGTTGCTTTTCCGGGCACTTTTCATAGTGACAGCCTTTTTCCCTGACGCTCCCTAACGCTCGGTCTTTCGCTACCAGAATTTGCTACACGAGAAAATCTGTCAAATGTCTGCCTGTATCTGATATGTTATGGGGAAAAAGTGGAAAAGTTTTCCATCGCTTCCGCTTACGGCCCGTGCTGGTACGCTTGGTAAATAGTTTGGTAAATTTCCCACCACACAAATAGTATCGCTACGTTAACTATCTTTCGCTTGTTTTTCATCCTTTCCAGCTGTGTTGGGTGTCATTTTGAGGTTGATTTGTTTTCCCCCGGCTGATGACGGTTCTGTGCTTCACGCTGCATTTTTCCTTCTTCTTCTTAACTACTTTTCCCTTCACTTTGCTCACACATCATCACACACACACACACTGACACGCGGGCACATTAATTTCATGCAAATGCAGGCAAGAAACTAAAACTAGCACAACGCTCACTGCAACTGTGGTCGGGCGCGCACGCTCATCAGCAGTAACCACAGCAGCTGCAACAAGTTGCGTTTCAGTTGCGGATGCACACATTCGCACCCACCACAGATCTATCGTACCAACACTGATTATTCAAATGCCATTGGGGCAAGGTGGGCATTTAAGCGTATTGTAGGCTTGGGGGCTCCGTGTAGGTTTTGAGGTCTTCAAAACGCTGTTTTTTTGCGGCAACAACTTTTCAAAACTTTACACAGCAGCACACAAACACACTTACAGGTGGACACACTTTTGATGCAGAGATGCAGTACGTTTCTTCAGACTACCGATAATTGTTGGATGCAACTTCGTTTTGGAACGTTCAAAACTCACAAGAAAATCAAACAAGCACGATATGTTCTTTCACATACTTTACGTACAACTGTTTTATCGCTTTCTATCGTGACAGCCACACCTTAAATTCAATAGCCCTTTAGCCTTGCCCCTCGGGACATTAATCGACGATTTAATAATATAAAGCTTGACACCTCTCATATTCGCTTCATACCTTCGTGCACTAATTTTCCACCGGCATTCGTTGTAGCACACAGAAAAAAACAAAGGATGAAGAAAACTGGGCATGAAAACTTGCACACGCGACCTAAACCGGCCCCCTAAGGGCTACCAGACACATCGACGACCACACACACACATACAGTAAAAATCGCAAACTCGCGCACCAATTATCAACTTTCGATGATGCACATCGCACAATTATTACACACAGCCGCGCACACACACACACAGGTACACCTTTTCTCTGCACGGTTGTTAATCAGCTGGTTTTATGTTTTCGTTCCCGATTTCCCGAATCAAACACTCGGCCCCGGTTCTGCCCGTGGTGAAATCGGCCGGAGGAAGTGATCCCTCGCGAGATTGCGAGATAGCTCAACGGGGGTCACCCCGAAAACAAAAAAACCGCAAACGCGTGTCGTTTAGCGAAACATACGCACAAATTATACGCAAACGTTTTGAATGTGGCACGCAATCGAAAATTTAAATTAGAAACCGCACTACTACGCACACGACCACGGGGGAACACTGCTGCAAGTGGTGAGTGGTGTGTTTCGGGTTTGTTCACCAGTTCGGAAAAGTCGGGATATGTTGTGTTCGAATTTTTGGTTTGCTCGCGTTTAAAAAGATTTTTCACAGCAACAACAAAACGGTAACACAAACGGGATTGCGTCGTGCGTCCACTTGCCGGTAACAGTTCCCAATTAGTTAGCCGCGTTCAAACACAGTTAACCCGACCGGGGCAAGGTGAACCAATGGAGGATTAAAGTCCTCGGCAAGCTGTTGCTGGTCGCCGGAAAGATAACAAAATAATAACGAAATGAAAATGATATCGCGCGATCGGCTAGGTACGCGCGCTCGCGCTCGATTTGGCTCGACGGGTACGGAGGGCGGGTCGTGTTTGGTGGCGTACGTAAAGTCGAACTAAACGTGCGACCGTACGTTACCCCATCAAGCGTAAAGCGTTACCCCGGGAAGTTTAAACGTAACGCTTTACCCCGCTCTAAGTCGCAACGCTCTCGCGAATGAAAAACGCTCTCTCGCCGTGCACAAAACCACTAAGCGAGCGATTCATTTAATGCGGTTTTCAGAGAGTCGCAGAGAGAGAGAGCGATTCAACGTTATGCTAGAAACTCTTTTCTCCCGCCGCTTTTGTGAGTTGCATCTCCAACAACACTCGACGATGGACGTTTCCTCGGTTCAGCGATTTCGTGTCCCGGGTATCGTATTTCTTTGCCCGCGGGATGTGATGAAAATTTATAAGGGCTTGCGACTTCCCTTTGGAGTGTGTGTGTGTGTGTGTTTTTTTGTTTTCCTTTGCAACAAGCGGAACATACAGCTACGAGCACGGGAAATGAGCGGGAAAAGAAGAAGCGTTCGCAAAGAGACGGAGAAAGAGAAGTTCCGGCCATAAGCAATATGGCAATAGGGAGGAAAACAATTACACTGTTTGCTTTGTTGAACGGGTTCTAGTGTTGGTACAGGCTGACAAAGAAATAACAAAAATGCACTTTTAAATAGCGAAAGTGTAACTGAAAAATTCAAGAGAAAGAGTGAGTTTCGAGAAAGAAATAAACAAAAGACTTCAACGAAAAGCGACGAACTCGAAAATGAAACTAAATTAAAATTTATAAAATATTTTAACGAAATATTAAATTTAAATAAAATTGAGTATTTAGAACAAAAAAAAAAACTAGCTAAAAATAAGCGAGCTAATGGATAGAGCGTCAGAAAGGTTAATGTTTTCATCCCGTTACTTATGAACAGTAAACGTTATCCTTAATTTTCCCGCTCGAGTTTTCTACCCAAGCACTTTATGGACTGCTGTTAAACGTCCATACAGAGACAAGAAGGTCAACAGAAACGTAATGGAAAAGGTGTGCAAACTAAATGAGCTAACCGTAAGTACGTAAAACAACAGAAAAACGAAACTGTTCCATCCACTACGGCGTTCACTTTACCGAGCGGGTCTTTGTTTACCTTCTTTTTGCTTCTGTCTATGTTGACACATTGCACAATGGGGCGAGAGTATTGCACCTGGGGAGTAAGCAACATTGCAAGGCTGCACACAATGGGTTTTATGCTGCACTGTGCGGCAGACGACGGGCAGAACGAGCAACCATAACTGTCCGCCGCCGTTAATCATGTTGCTTCTTTCGCTTGATGAACTATTTTCCGTGCTGCCGCGACACGGAAGCAGGAAACTTAATCGAACTCCATAATTAACCGCAGAAACAAAAAACAACAAACCTTCACTCGGTTCCTTTTTGATAGCAAAGCGCGAAAAACCCTTCCTGCGCACGAAGCAACGACCTTATAACAATTGATTGCGTGCGGCAATTGATGCTGCTGCTCTCTCATGGGACGCTTTTGATGATGATGCTTCGGTGCGGAAACGGTGTGCGGGTGTGCGCGGGGGTGCACAATTTGCAGCGATCAATTATGCGAATGCACACAATAAGCTTGCAGTATTGATATAAAAGCGCAGCGAAGAAAGGAAGCAACAAAAACCCGCCTACAGGCTTTAAATGTTATACCGAAAGCTTTGTGTCGACTTGCAAAAGGTTTTGTCATAGTTGACCTAAAGGGTCACGTTTTTAAGGGCGTTTGTGTGTGAAAAAAGTGGAAAACAACGCAGTAAAAAGCACAATACCGTGTCTAGGAAGTTAATGTTGAAGAGAGTGGTTTGCCACTTGAGGCACGTCCAGCGTTAGAAGCAGTTACACCAACCGTCGCGATACTTTGATACCGATTGGTCGAAGTCTTTCGTGTGTTGTTTTCACCACCAAGGGTGACTCATTAGCTTTCCTGTTACGCATCACAATGGTCATCAGCGGCCAGCAGAACACACTTACATCATGATGCTTTAGGAGCACAATATTCTCAACACGATTCTAGCCAAGCCTACTGTATTTTGTTCTCGCCATAACTGACCGCTTCACGAACACTTGAATAACTCTCGAACATTGAGGTTGTATTGCCCGAGCCAGTCTTTGCAGCGTGCCAATGATAAAGTAAACAAAGCGGACGGTTCGCTTCAGCTAAACAAATCAGCAAACTTTGTATATATCCACGAGAAGCCTCTAAAGTTGACACAATCCACAAGAGGAGCGAGTTCCATTTCCTTTTCCCGTCTATATTACTTCATCGCGAGTCCGAGCTTCGGTGGTCATCGCGTTGAGTGTCATCCACTGAAATTTTTTGACTGACGTAAGCGATTGGCCGCAGAAAAAAAGTACGTAAAAACCGCAACAAAAAAAACACTGCAGTGAAAAGAATAATACCCGATCCGGGTTAGCATTTGTGCAAATATTATTTACGCCACTTTGCTTTGATTGTCGAATCTTTGGTACCCTTTTTTACTTCTTGCTCACCTAACTTTTGTGTCGAATGTGGCGAGCGCATGTATTGTAACAAATATGGCGACCTTCGTCGTACATCCCTGTCCCTGGTGGTATTAATCCTTGACCGAATCGGGACGCACGCTGATTGTTGTGGCATTTCATCACCCTGTTCCAGTGTCCGAAAACAACAAGTGACGAACGACTGTGATTGCAAAACCTTCCGCCTTTACGTGCACCCGGTTACGAACAAACCGATAAAATTCGTGACCAAATTGTGCCGAACGTCCCGAACGCAGCACGGCTCACGGCTATTTGCTTTCGATAACTTTGATTCACCGTTTTTGGCAGCTGGGAGGGGGGCACGATTTGCTTTGGTCACCTGCTAGTGTATGCAAATGGTAGGAACGATGTGATAGGTGTTGCAAAAAGTTTTAGTAACTTCGTCCGACTTTTAATAGGGATCCGTTTAACAAAAGTTCTTTTGTTAAAATTGTGAGATGTGCGACCACAGTATTATTTTTCTTGGTAAATGATGACCTTTTCTGTATGTGTTTAGACATTTTATTTATGCTTTAATTCCTTAAAATGCTAGCTCATTTATTCTGACAAAAAAGTATGCATGTTTGTGACGCGCTTTGAGAACCACCTGTCAAAACAGTAGATCAGTTGTCAAACGTTTCGAGACCTGTTCAGGTGCAACTGCTGTGACTGCTGAATTGTTTGACAAAAGGTGACCTTAAATTTTTCGATTTTCATGCTTAAGTCATAATAGATCCCAATATTTAGTAGAAAACATAATCATATAATAATAACATAATAATGAGGATCGTTTTTATTAAATGCCAAATATATTCGCGATTAAAATTTTTCGAAAACTGAATGGCGAGAACAATTTTCATCTACAGTAACGAAGAAGACATTATTTGTACACCTAATACGAAGCGAAACAGCCGATTGGTAAAACGATATTTGGTTTTGTTTGTGTCGCTAGCCGTAGCCACACGCTGGGCCACACGCTGTAAACCTAAACTCCATAAAAGGGTCTCTGCTATTCGGTCCGATCGGAATGGAATGAATGGCTCTGGCTTAAACCGAACCACACACGCATCGTACTACGACCAACGAGCACCTTCGCTAGGATCATGTCAAGATCATCACGAAGTGGTTCTCCCGTGGCACACTGATTGACCCCTTGGCTTTTGTTTGGGCCCCGTACCGAAATCTGTGGAACGCAAAGTAAACATACGTCAGTCTCATCAACCCGTCAGGCACTGGAGTACAGCGCTCCCGACCGCTCAATCACCCCAGCCAAACACTGAACCCAGTGCACCTGCCGTTTGATTATGTCACGAAAGTGCTTCACCATCAATCCACACACCAGCCGTAACCGTTGGACCATCGCTTGGACCACCGCTTTTACGCGCCATTCTTCGTGATTTCGCGACGTTTAGGTGGTCCCGAGTTTTGCATTGCACGTACCGATTAGCGAAGGGGTCTCACTATTTGCACCGGACCCAGCGCAAGAGCGGTGTGCAACGTTGGCGGCGAAATAAAAAAAACACCGCTAGAAGGCACACGGCGCTGTTACGTGTGTACGTAAAATGGGCCACAATCGAGGGAGGAGGCCACCGTTCCGTTTCGTGATTATCACACGTATCTGTGTAAGCACCGGGTCGTGGCGGGTTTGCTGGCGTTTTGAGAGGCCCAGTTTCAATTCTATCGCCACCCAAAACGCTCATAATTGGACGATGAGCATGTGCTGCAGGTGGCTCCCGGAAGGCACATTTCTTCCTTATCGAACCTCGGCCGCCTCGGTACATTACGCGGGCGTTTGGTGGGGAAATATAAACCTCACTGACCGATTGAAAGGATTGTGAAAAAATGGGTGTACTTGCAGCAGTGAAAGTAACCACCAATTAATCGCCAAAACGAGCTCATGTTCTAGTGTTGCCATCAATTATTTGTTGAGTGCTGTAATCGTTCGTTATGGTTGTTCGTTGATAGTAAGAAATATCCGTGAACACTTACGTTAGAATCGATTAGACCAAGCGATTGGAACGGTTAGATGGAGGAAGATTTTTACCTGTAAATAAACAAAAAAAAGAGTGCCATTAGTTTAGAGATTGAGATATTTATAGTAGCTTATAATTTAAAAAACCGAGGCGGCACGGTGGTAGATGTGACAGCGGCGCTGATCTTCACACGGAAGGACTAGGGTTCAAGTCTCATCTGGGCCGTTCCCCCAAAGTGAGGACTGCCTATCCAACAATAAGTCTAGTAAAAATAACGGTATCAAGTCTAGTAAGCCAAGAATGGCAGGCATGACCTAAGAGGTCTTTAGGCCAAGAAAGACGACGACTTTAAAGAATAGGGATGGCAGCCTAAAAAATATATTGATATTATGTCGTATTGATAATACTGACATAACAACCATAAATTGTTTTTCTGTTTGTACAGTGAGTAACATAATTATGCTAGTAGTTTTTGGTTAGGTCAGTTCACATATCTCTAGAAATGGAAACAAAACTTTAAAAATAAATCTATTTATTTACCAATGACGGCATGTACGCTGTATTTTCTAAACGACATATGCTGACTTATTAACTGTTATTAAAACATTTGTATCAGCGCGATGGACATTTTACGCATTGTTATATCTTTATGCAACAATTAGTTAAAAAATTTGATATTAAGTTTTCCAAAAATGCTGCAATTCTTGCCCTGTTTAACAACCAAACTGTCAAAATAATATTTCTATTGCTAGACACTTTGGGATTAGTCTTTCGGTTTCGGTTTTACTGCTCTGTTAGCTCGAGAAATTGGCAAAAGGTAACTTAAAAATTTCAAGCTTAAGTCATTATAAACTTTAATACCTATTAAAACCAATAGTTATAAAATCGGATAGTTATGAAGCCTCATTTTAATGTATTTGGTTTCCTGTTTTTGTCTCCATTTTTTCAGTTTCACATTTTCAGTTACATCGTTCATTGCATTGATACTTACTTACTTATCAGGCACTACAACCGCTTCGCGGTCTTGGCCTGCTGCAACAATCCTCGATACCGCTCACGGTTTAGCGCCGTCGTCTGCCAATCCATTATCCCGGCCGTTCTGGCGGACGCATCAACGCCATCACTCCATCTCAGTTTGGGCCTACCACGCCTCCTCTGTCCATGTGGACGGCCTAAAAGGACTTTACGGGCTGGGTCGTCCGGTGCCATTCTCATGACATGACCAGCCCACCGGAGCCTGGCGAGCCTAATTCGCTGCACGATGGTAAGATCACCGTACAGCTCATAGAGCTCGTCATTGTAGTGGCTCCTCCATTGTCCTTCCACACATACGGGGCCAAAAATCCTTCTGAGCATCTTCCTCTCAAACGCGGCTAAGAGGGTTTCGTCAGTTTTAGACAACGTCCATGTCTCAGATTCATATGTGAGTACTAGGACTATAATGGTCCTGTACAGTCCCAGCTTCGTCCGTCGCGACAGTTATTTTGAGTGGAGAAGTTTCCTCAGGCTGTAGTATGACCGGTTGGCAGCCAGCACCCTTGCGCGCAATTCAACTTCTATGTTGCTATCGCTGCTGACTTTTGACCCCAGATAGGTGAAGTTTTGGACGACTTCAAAGGTGCGATCACCTATCTGTACATCACCCCTGCGTAAATCAGTGTTTGTTAGCAGGGCCGCTGGTGGTGCCACCATCATTTTGGTTTTTGCCTCGTTGATCTCCAACCCGAGGTTCAGTGCCGCATGCTCGATCCTTTGGTAAGCTTCTGCTACATAGTAGAGCCTCAAACCAATGATTGATGCTCATCCCAATAATCTGACACTTACCCAACGTGAGGTTAGAAAGATCTCAAATTGGAAGACCAGATCTCTTCTTCAAACTATCCCAACTGACACAATAAACTCTAAAACCCTTGTGATCCTTTTTGAACTTCAATTCAATATCACTAACAGCTTAAACACTATAACGATTTCTATTTTTTCGCAAATCATCAATCAATAAGAAAGTCTTATAATTAAAGCATAACATATCTCCACATCTCACTCTTCAATTTCTCCTTCTTCCGAGCGGATGGACGACACACGATTGTCTCATAACCTGAACCCGTCTGTCACATAACGTTTATTTTATGTATGTAACCTTCACGGAACAAACCCAAACCCCAGACATTGACGACATTCGCAAGCATAAATATAGCAAAGGCATACTCCCATGCGAACTGCTTGCGTCCAACTTGATATGTTGAGGACATACATCACAAACAGACAAACACACACACACAGTAAAACCGGAAAGTAAAAGTTGCCCTTCTCCAGTGTTGCTACGCCGTACTTTCTTCACTACTCCAGACCCATTTTCAGCAACTTTCCGTTGGGAATATTCCTTACACCAGTCGCTTGCTGAACTGCTGACGACCGGTTCCGGTGCCCTTTTTCGTCTGCGCATAAGGTATAAAGGCCCCCGAAAATGTTCCGATCCGATTCGCCACATAATAATTCGACAAAAACGTATCGATCGATCGGGCCGCTGTTGATTGCGCAACGGTCAGATGGTGTGGTCAAATGACATCCACCAGGGAGAAGGTGAAAGACAGCGACAGAGAGAGAGACCGTTGAGATACTACTCCCGAAAGTCTGTCAAGTGAGAAGACCTTTCGACGGCTTTCCGTGATCGATACCACCCGGTTGCTTGTGTCTGTTCCTTTTTTTTCTTAAGTTATGAGAGCTTTCTTATCAAAGTCCGCGGGTCGGTGTGCGTGCTGTTTGGCAACATGTATGTCCACAGACCGCTTTCCACAACCAGGAAGTGTGATATGCGAATGCCGATCGAGGGAAGAAGAAATGACCTACCTGGTGCCACGATAGCTGCTACAAATATATAAAACGCTAGCCATAACCTTTGCCGGTGGGTCGGTTACCATATCTTAATCTGGACTGAACAGGGAAGCGATGTGTGTTGCATTTTAAACAAACCCAAACCACACACACAAAACTCACAATAAGCGCAACCCTGTTTTGTCAACGACCGTTTCGCCTTGCAGACGATAAGCGTGAGCACGTGCACGAGAGAAGACAATTTATATAAATTTATCACGTTTTCTGCATTATACTTTCATAATCGTTTACCCGTCTCGCTGACTTTGTTGCGATGCGGCTATTGTTGTAATTTTATGTGGGACGATCAGACACACAGACACACACAGTAGAGAAACACAAAGTTAAAAGTAAAGCATGCTACCGTTTTGATGGGCGATCAGTTTCCATCAACACACTTGATGAAGGATTTATGATTTGATTTTGATGGATTGAGCTTGTATTTTATTTTGGCAACATCGTTCCACACAAACTTACTTAAAAAGAGACATACGAATTGAAACTTAAGTTAAAAAAATGCACTAAAACTGTTGTCATATCGCGTACGCAAGGGTAAGAAAAAACAATTACGCTTTGTAATTGTATTGTGAGACCACGGTTAAGCGAAGGTCACCCAACCGGAACGATGATCGCGCTTCGATCGAACCGTTTCGATAAGTTTCGTATTATAAAGTTTAAACTGTTGGACGAATTTATTCGACACATCAAACCACACACGGGCGTTTATGTGCATCGGACCGATCACCCGATCGGTGTGTTTTTCCCACCGCATAATTAATAGTTATGCAGCTTTGAGCGCTTTTCACGCGAGCTACATTACACCTGATGTGATGATGCTAGTGGACGGGTAAATATTGGACCATTTCACAGTGGGCAATTTTCGAACGAATGTCGGGATAAAAGTATTTTTGTGTTGTTTTCAAGAGCCGTGAAATGTTATATTTTCATTAGCTTCATATTCGACGATAAAGTACGTTACAAGTAAGTTAATTTTTTAGAGTAGAAAACAAAAATTTGAAAATCAATTTACAAATGATGTAATAGTAAGTTTTCTACAAATTAGAAAAATATGTCATGAAAACCATGTCATATGTCATATGTCATGAAAACCATGTCATATGTCATATGTCATGAAACATCAAAGTTACAGAGATTTAAACATGAAATAAAAAATCAGCATTTGATTTGGGTTGATTTTGATTTTGTTTTTTGTCCTAGCTAATTCAGATTTTGCAGGAGTCATCACGCTAAATGCCCAATGTGCATTTTGACCAGCTACAGTTCTTAACACAACTTTACTAACACCTCTTTTTTGAGAATATTTTAAAAACTGTACCACACAAAGTCGATTATGTGGTCTCGGTGTCATCCTTGGCAGCAGATTAACAGGTCACAACTGTTCTGACCTGACAATTTCATCTGCATGTTTAAGGGCGCTTCGTTTGACGAGAGATTTAAGGATTCTTATCGTTTGTATTATTCGTTTGTGTGTCTCATAAGCGCATCCGTTGGTATAGTTTGTTCTCCCCAACAAGAAAAAATAGATAGAATGGTTATTAGCACAAAACATTTCTTTCGTTAAAATCCTTTTTATCGGACTAGTTTGTTAATATTTGGACTAGAATCTCTAGAAAATTTCAAAAGAAGAATGACGGTACAAAGTACATTCCTTCATAAGAAGGAATTAATTCCATAAACACCTTAACTCCAACCAGAATTTAGAAATAGCACATATTGTACTAGCGACCCAATTTATCAATTTATAGACTTAGATAAAGCTCAAGAATTTGAAGCTTATTTCCACTTGAACTTACTCAAAAATGCTTTACGACAACATATTCCTTGTTACTGTTTATTTATTTATTTTTAAATTCAATCCGTGGCATTTCTAAAGTCCTTATATGTCCAGAGTTACGCCCTGGTCCCGCAGACTTCATGATTTTAATTTATAAATAGAAAAAAATCGTATCCTGATCATAAACAATGGATCGGAAACATTTGATACATGATTGTAATGTTTTTTTGATAAAGGTTACTTTAATCTTTTTATTTTTAATAAAAGTTCAAAACCATTAAATTTTCCGCAAAAACATTTATTGAGACAAACTATGCTAAAATCAAATGCATGAAAAATTATACAAAAAAGATTAACAAACCCGATTGAGGATCTTTTTAAACATTCCAGAACATAACATTTAACATTATCTCGTAACGTTTTTTGTTAATTCTCAACAAATAAGCATTCGACTATTTGTGTTTAGGACTGTATCAGGGCTTGGATGACCGTGGCCGAAATAGCATTATCTTCACATCTTGTTTTCAAAGCCCTTTCTTTTCCACTACCGAACTACTGACCATCAATTTCACTCACAAGATGAGGAATGGAAAACTGAGGATGATGCGCGTGCTGTCCAAAAAAAAAAAAAAAATTATGATGATGCTGCACGGATGCGAGCGCAGGGTGGAATAAAAATGAAAACCGATTCCGATTACTCCCGGGCACGGCGACGAAGCATGAAATTGAAAGCATGCTCATTTTCATCAAAACATAACGTTGGCTAGATTTTTACCTTCGTTCAGATTTCCCTCGCTGTCATGTTTTGGACGATTTAGATTGTTTACCACTAATCTACCGCGGCTAGGCAACATGCACATGCACAAATCAATTGAACTCTTCTTGCAGCCAATACGGTCGCTTCGATACCTTCACGGCTGCGAAGCACATTAACCATGACACGACCCTTGGAAGGAATGGTTGTGGTTTCGATTTCAGCTACCGTAGCCATGTGCGGTTTTCGTTGTATTGTAATCAAACGAATCATATTTGTGCTCGAATTGGTGTCGCTCGACGGTGAACGAGAGGTTTTGCATGAACAAGGGAAAATAACCTTCAAGCCTTCGAAAAACCTTCCCTTGACTTTGTTGCTCGAAAATTGGTCAACCGTGATGGGCGGCCACTGTCCGGTGGTGGTCGGACGAGGGGGTTGGGGCAAAAACGCCTTAACGCGATGTAACACACCAAAAAAAAAGCGTTCCACCAACGTACACACAAAATACGGCGACAACGTGCGTTGTCCATCATCCGGCCATCCGGGGGGATTGACGCGTTTAAAACGGAAATTGCATTAAAACGGTGTCAAGACAGCGCGTTAATAATCGCAACATGCATGGTAGACATGCAGGGAAGGTGCGGAGGTTGTAGGTGAGAGGAAGAACAACAAAAGAAACGAAACTGACACCGTTTGACGGCTAACGGGGGACCAATTTCCAACACCGCACAGCTTACATGGGCTCTTGCATGGGATGACGACTGTGAACGAAAGATTTAAATGAGCTGCATCTGGTCGGTAAGCGACGAACCCCGCACTAAAATCGCTTGCTGGTTTCCAGTGAAGTGTACTTTCCAGCGTAAAGCTTTTGCAGCACTTAGAACATTGCCAAACAAGAACAAGACCCAGCGGTCCATTTATAGTCAAATAAGGCAATGATGGGAACCGTTTGTGAATGGCGATAATGGAAGGAGACGCCGGCTTGAAAATGGTCGCCGGGCGACAATCAACGCTCATTTCCCGTCAAACGATCGGTCGGTTAGTTTGCTTAATTAAAATGGCCTTGACATAACAAGAAAAATTGATTGAAATTATCCGAATGACCCTCAAAATATGTTTAATTACCAGCCCTGTGACTTCCAAAAGTGGAGCTTATAGTTCCGGTAAGATTGACGAACAACGGGGCTTAATAAATCTTACCCATTCGGCTCATTAGACCGATCTCATATTTTATAAATAAATAACACTTATGAAATCGTCAATCCGAGGTGGGGCCATTAACCTTCCAACGTAATGCATCATCCCTTAGCACCCGTGATGCATTACGCGTTTGCTCCTTGCTCGAATCATCAATTCGAGGCACTTTATTGGTGAGCAGTGTTGCAGCGAGAGGCGCGCAAGTGTCGACGGTGTTTAACAAAATTAGCTTCAAACACTAACCCACAACACACACACACAACCATCCAGCATCCACAGCCCGAACGCCCGAAACACGATGGAACAATTTACCGCACCAAAAATAGCATTTCCAGGCACCAAATTTAGCCGTGGTCGAACAAAATCGGATCAAGTGAAACGATTCATAGAAAAAATGAAGTGAAACACACACAAACAGCCACGCATCACTCAAAAGACAAGGAAGGGCAAAAATCTAATTTACTGCCCGACTGACTGCGGTACAGATCTTACTTTCTACGCACGGGACCCTTACCTTGTGCCAAACGAATTTGCCATGACGAAAGTAAAAACCAAATCATGAAAAATATCTCCACCACGAAACAATCCGGGCCGCCCCCCCCCCGTTCGTACACAATGCGCGTTCTGTTTGTGTCGTTACTTTTTTGGTACGCCTAGTACACGGGTGCGTGTGTGTGTGTGTCTGTGCAAGTTGCGCATTTTTACGGTCTTTTTTGTTGAAACAGAGAGCGTCACCTGCAAGCGACGTACAAACCAAGATCGAGCAAAGTGTGCCGGTGCAAAAATTTTGAAACAAAACTGACGCTTGTTACAGGCGCGTTGAAGCAATTCTATTGTTTCGGGGGCATTCGCTGTTATAACGGGAAAGCACTGGCTAAAATTCATACTGAAAGTGGGCTCTCGTTCGGTTTCGCTCTGCACCAAGCGAAGCAGGAACGCTTCGAAAACGAAGCCCTTCGGTGTGTTGGAGGCTGCTACCCAACAGCACCAGTTTAGTAAATTAATTTTCACTTTTAATTTTGCTATGTTTTTGTGCCACCCTATCTTGATTCCGGAGCCGGTGGGTTTTGGACGAAACTAAAGCATTCGGGTAAGAAGGAAGTCCCGTACCGATGTTCGCCCCGAGTTAGTCGATTTATTTCGAAAAAGCCGCACCAATATGGGGGTTTGTCTCTTTCGCTTTCGTTGAAGTCTTTCTAAGCCGGCTTGGCGGCTAAAGTGTTTTGTCTTGTTTTCAAGTGGAAAGGGGAGGAACATTTCACAACGATGCAGTTTCGGTCGAAAGTAAGGGTAAGCTCTATTTAATCCATCTGTCATTTGGTGTGCGGCAGGATAGAATTAAATATGTGCAGTGAAAGTCAATCTAGAGCAGCTGCGGGAGAAATTCGATTTATTGCGAGAGAAAATCGAGAATTTCTTCCACCGTTTGGGGAGCATTGTTTCGAAAGTGTAGTGTTAATAAAATGTTCGATTGCTAAGGAGAAAATGGATTCATTGTGCCTTCAATAATAATAGCTTCCAAGCTTCCAAATCAAACTGTCAAACGGTGTATAAGGAATACTTGCAGTGTGTTATTTTAATTCAGCTACATTTAGCTCCAACTTGTGTTTCAGAAGAAATTATAAATAAAATCTCCCTCAAGGCACAACATTTGCACTTCATTTGAGCCGAAGCCCGTGGCAGCTATTGATTTGTGGTAGAAAGTTTGCGAACAATCGGCGGCAATACATTCGGCGGTAGGTAATGTTGGGCGCGTCAATAAATTTGTCATGCCCTCGGCACTGCCGACCGAGTGAAATGCGATATTTCTTATGAGACATTATGAGGTACGGGCACGATCGTGCAATAAATCTATCTCTCCGCACGGTCGTTCGCTGCCAAACAACACACCAACCACACCGTTTGCCATCAGCGCTGGCAAGGAAACATAAGCACCCCGGCAAAGAGAAGCCAGACATTAGCTTAAAAAGGGCTTCAGATTATTGGCTAACGTGCGCCTAACACTCACGCCACCGGATCGGATCCTCAAGGCAAGAATCTCGCTTATATTGTGCAAAATATCTCTTCAGGGCCAACTGCATCCCTTACGAAAAACGATTCGGAGGGCACCACCTATCGTGACGTTTCGAGACCACCCTTTTTTTCGAGCCGGTGGAAACCTTTATCCGATCACCATCAGCAAAAAAATACAGTGCTCAAACCAGCCCACGTGCGCACCAGAATGCAATTACTCACGATTAGATCACTTTCGCGGTCGTGATTTGTGCATCCAGCCTAGTCTGGGTCTCTCTTGGAAGGTTTCCTACTGTCAGCGGGGCGCGATTCGCAATCGTAGAAAATCGTAAAACCGCACACCGGTTGCTCTCTTGCCTAATTGACATGTCGAGTGTGCTTTTGGTAAGGATTGCTTCCAGTAGCACTAGGAAGCATTGGGAAAGAAAATGAAACCATCTTCGTATGGTAGCGTAGGGATCAATTGCAACATTTAACCACCCAAACCACATCTACTACAGCGATATCCTATCAAATGGAGCATCTCATGTGGTAGCGGGTGCGTATTGATGTAATAGCTCTTACAAGTCTTCAACACATCGCAACGTTTATTTGTAACCAACTTTAGAAAGTGAAACTTTTAAATCTATATTTTTGTCCTGTAAATTGCATACATTTAGGCGAATAAAATCTCTACTAGAAACGATCGAAACGAAATGTATACTAATTGAGATAAGCTAAAGAAATCGCTCCTATATCCTGTTACAGCAAATCAAGGGAAATGCTGTGAGCGTCCTAGAAATACTGAAACAGCTCAACCCATGAGCTACGGCATCATAATTTTTGCGATCAAAGTCACAGTAAATTTGTCACAAAGCCATAAAACTGGAAGCAAATCGAAACCCTGCCCGGAAACTCGTTCAGGCTCGTTAACAAATTCCCGCATACATCTTTGACTACGATTAGCATGATCAGCCGTGCGGGATAATTTTATCTTCGTGAAGATGACAACCACCAAGAGCGAATGGCGAATGCTAGTGATTAGTATTATGAGCACGATGATGATGATGATGAGCCCCGAAATTTAGAGCCACCGAAAGAAAGTGGCATACGTGCGACATACCCATGTGACGAAATGAAAGAAACCATCATCAGCATACTGCCCGGGTAGTGAGAGCGAACCTTCGCTCGCGCTTGAAATATCTTAGATGACATCAAACCTTGCCGTCAATCTGCACCGAACGTATAATCAGCGTTCCAGCGATCCAGTTTGTACGTTCGATTTCGATTTTCAACTGTGGCCCATTTTTCCTTTCGAGAGTAAAAATCGAACAATATCTAATGCGGGGGGCACTGTCGTCTAAAGCATTTTCCGATTTGGTTCGATTGTTCGCTGATTAGTAGCTGGAGACAGTTTTCTCGCTGCGCTTACTATTACCCAGCCCAGAGCTACACGTTTGCGAACGAACCGAGGCCCGTGTGTACGGGTTGTTTTCTACATCATTTCGATTATCATTACCCGAAAAGGTCGTTATGGTTATGCGAGCGGCAGCAACAGTGATGCTTTCTCCTTTGAATATCAACAAACTCGCCTTATTGATCGCTTCATTTAGTCGGGCGCTGTTGTGCTTCGATGTCGCCACGGAGTATGTATCATCGGTTTGACGAGTTTTTTTTTCTTCTTCCGCCATTATTCCTAGCCCCGTTGCTTTCCCTCTCTTTTCCCCCATGGTAATTGTTTGCCGATCGGTTATTGTTATTGAAATGACAAAATGGAAAGCAATAGTCACAGGCAGTCGAGGAAAATATGATCGCTGAAACATGACAGTTCCTGCCGGAAATGAAGTTTTTGCCATCGGCTTTCTTTCTTTTCATCCCCAACCACGTACGTACAATCGTACCAATCATGGGGCAATAAGCGGTGCATTGCTTATGCAGATTTGTGAGGTGAAGGAATCGTTAGCTGCATATAATGCGCGGATCGATGATTATTTGCTGTACAAAACTGTCACTTAGCTGGGAGTTGCGTCGTGGTTTGTGAGCCGGAACGGGTGGAAAACTGATTCGATTAGAGTGGAAAGGATATTTATGGTTTTGAGGAGTTGAGTGCTCTGTTTGATGTTAATGCTATACGTCATCTTTTTCCTGTTTCTGCTACAGGCTTGAAAGGTTTTGACATTACTTGCATGACGTAAATTAAGATGAAGATCTGGATGGTCAGACCAGCACACGAGGAACACTTCTTCTTCTTCTTCTTCTTTCTTGGCACTACAACCTCGTGAGGTCTTGGCCTGCTATTGCTAGCTCTCTGTGACTTTGTGTGTGTGGTAAAAACCCGTAGCTGGATAGTCAGTCCTGCGTACGGGGAGACGGTCCGACGGGATTCGAACCCCGGTCTTGCCGTGTGAAGACCGACGCCGCTATCGTATACACCACCGGGCCGTCCCAACACTATACCCCTATACTATACCTAACTATACCTAACACACTTCCGGGACGAGGAACACTATACCATCAATTTTGGGAGAAAAATGATTTAAAAACTTAAGAAAAATAGCAATAGCATTTTAAATTCTGAACTTCACCTGTTGGAAAAATCTGGGCATAAAGATTTCCTGGATTCTGATAGAGGATTGGGATTCAGATCTTAAAAGAGGTTCGAAACTGGACTCGGAGTTCAAAGATTTAAGTCCGGTATGGCATTAGTATAAATATAAGTAATAAATAGTTTTCCTACTAGGTCGCAATTAAAAATCTAAGCGATCAGGAACAATCTTTGTCCATCTACCAAATTTAGTGACAACAAAGAATATAATAGAAAATTGGTTTGACTGCGACATCACTATTCGCCCTCATGTCGATTCGATTGTAAGTATAGCTCACAGAATCGTTTGCATACTGCAAAAACTGTTGACTTTAAAGATCCCTTATAGACCAAGAAGCTCTATTTTTCGTAGGGTCAGTTCAAGATTGAATACTGCTCATTCGTTTGGATTTTCATAGCTAGGATCCACTATCAACACAGGTTCAGCATCCTTCACTAGATTCGTTTTCTGTTAACACCCCAGTAATCATTCCATTGGCCTACAAGATTTCATCGGTCCTAGAAACGTTCGAAGTTCTTCACTTGATCGTCTTTTATTGCTGCCTCTTTCTTGGACTGCACAGACACATCCGATCTGTTTTCTGCGATTATTGCGTCCTCTCTTTAAAATTTCTTCATTGCGTACTGCAGTCATCAAATCCTCTTCACGCATGATCATTTGTAGTGGATATGATCTGATCTAACCTTGCTGAACATTAAATAAATGAAAATAACAAGAGAGCTATTTTCAGACAATTATGACGAAACAAACAATTCGTTCAATTATTGTATAATATTTATTGTAACAATAACAAGTAACAACTGCTAATGTTATTGAGTAATATCGATTTTAAATTACAAGAAGATGTCAACATAATAATTAGTAATTTACAATAAGGGAAAACTTCTATCAGCTTTTGATTGGAATTCCAATGTGTTCGCCAAAAACCCAATCGTCAAAATGAAGTATCAATTAACACTTAAGCCGCTTTCCCATCAAATTGATCTTTGCTAATTTCTTGCAAACGCATTGCAACCCTCTTGTTGCAAGTGACAGGTGAGTTAATTTATTTTTAACTTGCTCCCATTCGCCAAAGTGCTCTTCGCGGTCAATGATCCAATTCAGTTCAAGATGTGTGTAGTAATATAGCCAGCCACCGTCCGTCCGTTCCAGATTGAGTGAGCAGATTGTTTTTTTTTGCTTCTACGCCAGATCGGCTCACAAAAAGGCCCCAGAAAGAGACAGACGCACACTTTACACCAACCATAATCCAATTTGGAATATGTCATAATTTACGTAACGATCGAAAGCTGATCTCTCGGTACGGATTTGTCCGAGATCAGCGCAGAAATGAAGCTAAAGTCACTGAGCTTACAATACGCAACCGGGTAAACCCGAAACCGGGAGCCACTGAAGCTCGCTGCACCGAGCAGCGAGACGCGTAACTGATTGACGATTATTTTTTTCCCCCGCATTCCTTGCTGGTGGGATGTTAATTTGTGTCACCAGAAAAAAGATCTCCCCCACCGGCCGGCCAAAAAGCACAAGGAAATCATAAGGCAGTAATGAAGAGAGTTTGGCAATCACAAGGTTTTTTTTAAATTTTGTGAGAGTTACAACAAAAAATGGAACACTGGCAGCACAAAGCTGTCTTGCGCTGTGCGTGAACAAACCTTTCACGAAAGAACGCATTTACTTTCACATAATTTCCTTCGCCGAGACGAACGGCGAACGATAAAAACCAATCACCTGATAAGATCCTAAAACAATAACACTAAACCATAACCAAATGAGGCGAACCGGCGAACATTGGCGAATGTTTACTAATTGTGCTCCGCAACCAAGAAGCGTTTTAAACACTTTATTCGCATAATGTTTTGGGTTAGGATGAGGGGAGTTGAGGGTAAGGGTGGTTGTCGTAACGTTAACCCAACATCACCAACGACTGTAAACGGGTGCCTGTTTACCAGCTGTGCTCGACCTTCCATTTTTGCCCAACGCGTGTCTTTAACCGATAAAAGTGCACTTTAGAGTTGTACGCGTTCGGAAGCGACGAACCCCGCGCCTGTGTATTGGTGAAAGAAACATTCTCACATCATATCGCTACAGCTGATAATGAAATAATGCAACCAAAGCGCCATTCCAAAACAGAGCAATTCTTGCGGCAAGTGGCCGAGGCTTCAAGCCCTAATCGACTTCCAAGCTACCAATCACGTGCGCCCGGGCAGTTAATGTTGCGTTATTCAACCGACTTTAGATCGGATACCTTTTCTTTCTAGCCACTTGCACCCGCCTTTCGGTTGCATTGGTTTGCCTGAAGGGTTTGCGCGGTTGTGGAATCGATTTTGTAGCTGCGACCTAGCGGAGGGTCCCACTCACCACTTCCAGTTTTTGTTTTGCTTCGCTCAACGCACACACGCTCCAGTTTTTATCGAAATGACCTCTCGCAAAAGGGTTAACCCTGCGGCCAACCACCATACATAGATGGGCATGTGTGCGTGTGTGTGTGTGTGTGTGTGTGTGTGTGTGTGTGGGAAACACAACATGGTCTTGACTCCGACCGCCTTGTTCCGGCGGTTAATTAGTCGGCGCAGAATAAATCGTCACCTGCGTTGGTGTGTTGAGCAATTATGGAACGTGTTAGCGTGTATCGAGCTCCGATAGGCTCCATAAGACCCGGGCTTCGATTGAATGTGCAGCGTGTGTGAGTGTGTATGAGGTTTTTTTTTCTTTTTACTATGGAACGCAGCAAACCGAGTGAATGGTGGTGATGGCGAGAAGTCATTTTGCACGTGGGATGATAATATTTATAATAACGCAAACCCGTTCGATCGACTACTTGTCTTCGGTGGGTAACCTGTGGCTTCGTTTTATTGGAATTCAATCATAATTTGAAAATAAGAAAGAATAAGGCTGCAGAGAGATATTAATAACAATGTGGTGGATTATGTCGATAAACGCATAGAATTATAGTAAGAAATTGAATAAAACTAATCCATATATTTGTATATTATGCTACGTTATGCAAGAATTTATTTTAAGCAAGTATAATTGAATCCATCTGAATTCGTCAAGATAACTCTCATAAGAACGTTGAGATACTCAACTAACATTCAATACGCCTCAAAGTATGCAAAATTCTGTTTCAAGTGCTCAAAGCAATTTTACAACAGTTAAAATCTTTTAAAGCAGATGTTATGTTCAGCGCTTTTTGTATATTCCAAACTGTTGCAAAACAATTCCAAACTTGCTGCTTATTAAGCGGTACGAAGGAAAAACAATCAACGCGCACAAGAAGAAAAAAAAATCAATTTCCCATCGTAACGATCACACGAGCTCAAGAACAAGCACACACCTGATGAATCAATTCGTGATGTAACATCACGATGGTGGCAACCCCAAACCTGGCGACACATTATATTCATCACATCACACACACACACACACGTCCACACAAGAGCCTTCCCCACCGGGGGTAAGTGAATGTGCATTACAGCGCTTTTGATTAATTTCGGCTGATGGCAATCTCGCGGTCGACTTTAGGTTAAATTGAATCGACACAACATTGAACCTTCCAGATTCGTCGGCTCAATCAAACTGTGCGCGAGAAAAAAAAAGGTAAACGATCGTTAAAGGGCAGACACATGTGCGACATTCCGCAGGTACGCTTCTTCCAACAAGAGGTGAAGATACGGATGAAGGTTGCTTTTGCCTGCCCGGTCAGCTAGATGAGTGACGAATGTTAGCACCGCATGAAGAAATACTCACGCGGATTATGTTGATCTTCTTTCGTCGTGATGATGATTTGTGGAACCGAGCGCGTTGGGCATGGACGTAACCTCGTGCCAGCATGAGCGGTGCGCGTTTGTGCGTGTGTGTGTCCACCTCGAGGGACAAGTTGCCATATACGCGAGCGAAAAGGAGCTGATTGCGCGCTTTACAAACCACAGGGTAGGCTTGTTTGGGTTCGCGCGTTTCCATTTGGTCAGGCAAGGTCGGTGGAGCTGAGATTCGCATGTTAGTAGATGCTCGGATCAGCTGCAAGCCGGTCAAGAAGCTAGCGAGCTCAACCGTCTCGTGGCCTACATACGAGTATGTTTTCGTTCGGATATCAGTGAGCCGGGTGGCAGTGAGCCTTCCCTTACACGACGCGACTCAACTCAACCTCGAAAGCTGCTTGTACCATCAATAAATTCTGCTTCGTTTCGGCTGCCCAAGCTAAAGATCGTTTCGGCCATGTTTGGGCAGTGCTTTAGCAACCGTTACGAATGCCCAAAAAAATGTTGAGATTATTCAAAAAGGGTTTCGTTGGTCTTATGCTGCACGTAACAACAATACAGCAGTATGTCGTAAACAGCACATAATCCTTCTTTTGAAGGACGTCGGATATTATAAAACTTCATGTTACTGAAAAAGGTGTTTCTTTTATTAACCTGAAATGGATTTTAAAAGCGTGAGTTAACGAGATTGTGGGAACAACACTATCAAGCACCCTACATAAATAAAGCGTTTTTCATGTATCCAAGACACTCACCACCATAGTTGTCGAAACGCTTCAGCTTACCTAGAGGGCGCTGCTGTGTCGAAGCGATTTCATGAAGCGTTTCATATTTACACGACTGCTCGCCTCAAGTCGAGTAGATGAGGTGCTCGAAAGCTTCATTCGCGTTATAGATGGCAGCACCGTTACAAAGCGTTAAGCGTTTTGCGTTAGCTTTAGGCACAACGGACTAAACTCACTTTTCCCAATCATAACTCCAAATTTTGTTTCACAAAAAATTATAAGAATAGTTGATGTTCTCGAAATTGTAACGCCAAAATCAAAATATAATAAGACTTTGGTTCTAGTTATATACAATTCCTGGTATTTAAATTAACTATTTCAATGATTAATAAGATCCTCTTTAAAAAAGTATACAGAATAAAAAGGCATTTGAGAGCTGTTGTTCACAGCTTCAGGAAATAAACAATACTCCCTAATTCCATAAACGCCAGCGAATGTTACTCTAAAATGAATTATTACATTAATGCTTGGATAACCACACTGCCTTGGGAACATTACGAACAAAGCGTTCTACACAAACAAGCAACATTTGTCTGCACCATCCATCCAGCGCTCCAGATCAGTCTCCACCATCGCCTACGAACAATGGTTTCCGCATTCAACGCTAAACTGCGTTAGAATTAACCAACACTCAATCAATCCAATAGCAAAACACGCATTCCTGAATTGTCATCATTTCTGCATTTTTATAGCATCATCATCCGCACAACAACTGGTGGATGAATTCATAAAACAAAATAAGCTATGTTTCCTCCTCCCAGTGTCTGGTGTCTAGAACGTTACAACAGAATGGCTTGGCTGCTTATGTTTCCCTCTAGTGGCAACAATGTTAAAACGATTCCGACAAGGAACAATTTTATTAGTCATATTTTTACGACCCGAGGTATACGCTCCTCCCTTTGCGGGGTTCGCTGGGTGATGAAGAACTTTAGACCGCAGTTGAAGCGCGAAGAATAAAACTACCAACACATTGTGTGCTGAAGCTAGTGACAACAGTCTGCTCTTTACACGTCCCATAGAGAAGATGAAAGGAACAACTAGTAAAGCATGCACCATTTCACCTTCGATGGCGTTTGAAAGGTTAAATCATCACTTTATGCATGATTGTTCATGTGATAAAACTCCGCCGTGTGAACGTAATACGCCCGTTGACAGACGGAACGGGAAAGATTACCAACGTATAAACGTCAAATATAGCTAAAAGCTTGATCTTTGTTGTTGAAGGCGGACAGACAGGCAGAAGAAAGAATTTACCACACCCCGGGGAGGAGTTCTCAGATACCTAGCAGCAGTTCCCGAAACGTTTCAGAAAGATTCACGAATTTAGGACACGCTACAGACACCACCCCCCAGTTTCGAACGATATCCCTACGAATGCGGTCACAACCGCAAACTTAAACACATGACGAGATGCACTCTTCTCGTTGCTCCGGATCGCGATGATCTCGTGTTGCAGCAGCAGCAACAGTGTGTTTGGGAGGGATCGTCGGCCCTCAATAAAAATAAGAAACAAGAAAAACCCGATGTCTACGGGTTGTTCCGCCTGTCCGCCGGGAACATCCATGATCCCGGTGCAAGAAACGAACCAGACATTCGATGCGTGGGCGTTAGACGATATTTTTTCTTAAACACTTCGTATCCCCCACCCAAGTCAACCACCACCTTCAATGTCTTGAAGTCAGGAGATCGAGCAAATGCTTTGCATGTCGGACAACAGATATCCCCAATATATTTTACAGAATTAACAAAAAAAAAACAACAACTCACACTCTCCAAGCGCTCCTTCACAAACACGCGACGCCAATGCTTTCTACAAGGAACTGTTTTTAACTTCTTGCGGCCAAACACCGCCAAACGGAAAAGATTAATACGGTGGCTGTGAATTCGTGATTATTTTACCGCACAGCAAGGGATTGCCCCCAATTTGTTACCGTTGACTTGACTAGAGGATGAGATGGATGCAGTTATTTGTCTGTATCAAATTCAAATTATCTTAATGGCCATACCATACCATACCGGGTTGTCTGTCTGGTTGTAAAACGACGGCTGTCAGGCAAATTGCATTCATTGCAAAAAAAAATGCAAACACAATAATTCACTTCGCGAGGGTAACAGACCGCATGAACAGCTCATTATAACACCAAATTTAATGGGGTAATTCTGTGTCGAGAGCTGTTTCTGGAGCGAAATTAAAATCAGAAGCATTCGGATGGAATAACATTCGATAGATAAGAGTCTAAACACGCGGCGCGCTCTGGTCCGACTGAATTGATGAGTAATCAAAAGCATATACCTTCCGTATGGGACACACTGAAGATAAGAAGAGTACCGATTGAGTCACATCATGACAGTTCTCAACCCCATTCTTCACGAAACGCAGCTGATGGACAGCCAGAAATTAAGGTCCTCCTTTTATCACTGACTAATCATACATACACACATATTTAGAGGACTCACCATATCGCATTCAGCAAGTACTCCAAGCTCTTTCGTTCCATTTCATCAAGATGGAACCTGTGATGGGACGGGAGAGATATCTAAAGACGATGCCCCGCAAACCCAGTTGGACAGAAAAAAAAACTCTTACAGAGGAATATTGGGGCCAACTTCTGTATCAGCTGATCTTGGCTACTGGTGCTGTCGGCCTTAGCTGAAGTTCCATCTGGGAGAACCCTCCAACCGAGCGCTACCGGCATCGATGGGCAAGTGTTTGTGTGTTTTTCTTTCTTCCATAAATAAATTCACTTTCCAAGAGGTCTCCTACATCTCGTTTCTTTCGCCTGACGGTTAGTTCTGGCGATGAGTCCCAAGAGACGCTTGCTCCAACGAAATGTGTCTTCTGTGATGAGGTTGATGATCGTCGAAAAAGACGAACACGACCACCAGGAAAGCGATGCGCCGCATTCGCTATAGGTTATGTTTATCTTAGACTTCTAACCCAACGAACCATCCATCTATCGTCCACAATTGTGCCGGTATTAGCATAATAGCTCCCAGAGTGTGCTGAGACCGCCGGCTAGAGCGTGCGAGAAGCAATTGGAGACGCGAGAACGAGAACGACACTTTAATTGACTGTCGATTACGGGCGCGGAATCTGAAACACACACCGCCGTTTCCAAATGTTGAGCCTACGGTTGGGCGTGTGCTGTTGCAGGATTGGTCGAACTTGGTAGGTCTAGTGGGAAATTGGTTCTAATCGACGAATGTTGCACATTGAAGAACATACAAATTAATTCTATTCCATTTGCCTTGCCAAACTTTTTTTTCCCGTTTGAATATGCCAAGAAACAAAAACGCTATATCTATTCTGTTCGCGCTATATCTGTTCATGCCATCCGGATAGAGCTGTTTTTTGTCTTGTTTAGTTGAGGGTGCTTGTAGCACCGTGAGGTCTGCAAAGCTTCACAAATTTACCACTCTTCAGGCACTGTTTTTTTGCGTTTTGGCAGCAGCAGCAGCAGCAACATAAAACTGTGTTCAATTATTCCAAGCACGTTCTCATTTTCGCTCGACAACTGTTAGGTTTTTGCCGGTTTGTTTGTAACATCTCTGTCCAAAAGTGATTGTGTCTTTTTTTCAACTGGCACGAGCGTAAATTAGTTTAAGTGATTTCAAATTTTCAATGTAGTGGTATTTTTTTTGCTAATGAAAGAAGTGTTCAAAATGTTGTTTTAATTCTTGGACGGCACATGGGAAAAGAGCGTAAACAAAGCACAAAGGAATCTTCAGGAAAATTCTTTCTGACGAACAAAAAGTTGGGCTAACAAAAAACAAAGAACTGACCATCCCTTCATGTGCAATTGCCGGAAGACACGCGATCATGCACCTGGAGCGAAAATTGGGGCATTAATCGATAATCCAACCTATTCTTAGTTGCGTTGTTACATCACATTTTTTGGGGTTTGGGCTTGGTCTTTCACCATTTTGTTTGAACTTGTGACGGAGACTAGTTTTTCAATAATGTACACAACATATTTGAGTTTTATGATAGTTGTAAAATTATTTTTCCTTAGCATTTCCAATAAAGGCATGTTTTTGTTCGCATTAATCAAGGTCATTGCCAACATTCCAACCCAAGAAAATGATTTTTTTGCCCATGTTTCACAGCTCATAAACGACGAATGAATAGAATCGAACACAAAAGAAACACTCCTGATCAGCCGTTATTCCATTTGGCCGTGAAACATAATCAATTTCCTCTCAATCCCCAACGCATGCTAGCCAAACATTTTCAGGAGCTCGAGAATATTGATTCTAACCGACACCGGACAAAAACCTTCGCTGAACTAATTTCACTTTCATTCCTTTCATCCATTAACGCAACAAAAAGAAAACAGGAACCACTCGTCGCTTCACAATCTTCTTTTAATGATTCACACTCACCGGTGTAAGGCGCAGAGCTTCACGTTGGGTGCACTTTACCCGTAGTGTTTAATATTGTTTTCATTACAAAACTGTCCTACAACCTGCATAAATTGGTTTGAATCAACAAGAGGTTTGTATTTTTTTTTGTGGTGCTTCCTTTTCTTTTCGTGACGGTACGGACGCTAAAAGGGCTTCTCTTCCTGTGTGTCGGGCATCTTCACGTAGCAGCACTCAAACAAAAAAAAAGGCGCGCCTCGAATCATCCTGCCAATGCGAGGTGATTTCATCAACGTTTATTGCTTTGGTTTAGTTAGTTTGCTTGCTTTCTTGTGGTAGCACCGCTGGGATGCTTTTTTGTTTTGGATTTTGGGTTTTTAGATGCGGCTGCAAAACCGATTCTAAATATTATACCATCTCGAGAGGAAAATGTTAAACAAGTAGAAACGAGGAACACACAGCAAGGCAACCTTTTTTTTTTTTGGACCATAAGGAAGGGGGAAAAAAACGACCCACGACTTGCTGTGTGGCTTGGAATTATCTCACCCATCGAAATGGAGGTGTAGAAAATCTTGCGGAAATTTAATTTTGCCCCACTTCTCAGAAGCCCCGAGCATCGGGTTGGAATTTCGAGAAGCATAGCTACGAATTCTACCGCTCGAAAGAACCATAGCAAAATACATTTAGCAAAAAAGGCCGGTTTTTTTTTTGTCGGTATTCTACCGCAAATTACCTGATTCGGCCAATTTTCGCACCGCTTCAGAGTCGGTGTATTCTTCCCATCGTCGGGCAGTGTGTTAGCAGACAACGGCAGCAAATAGGCAGCGATTTTAACCAACCGATCCGCCACAGATAAATGTACGTTCATTTTTATCAATTTCGGTAACGACTTAACGATTGATTTGTGAGTTGGTCCTTCAAGAACTGGATTCACTTCACTTTGCGCCGGTCGCAGCATGTTCGAAGTGAGAACGAGATACGAGTTACAGAAGATCTACCAAACGCCCCGACCATAGCGCGAGCAGTAGTGTCGGAACCGGGGGAGATAGACTCACTTAATTTAAATACACGCTTTATTTATATTGGAAGCCACCAGCGGAATACACAATCACGGTGGTCGTCGCAGTTTGTTGCAATACTGTCTGTTGGTTGCCATTTGGCACCCGGTGCTGTTTATTGATTGAATCGAGGAAGGGAGAGATAGAGCCTGGTGGGAAGAAAGCACGGCACGGGTGTTTCACGCCACCTTCGACGAGATCAGAGATCAACTCGTCCAAGAAGACGTTAGCATGAGCGGGTAGAAGAACCCAAAGCAACGCACGAGACGAGTGTCGTACCGGGGTCGACAGTGAAGAGATAACGAATTCTGGCGCTCATCAAGTATTCCGTACCGGAGACGCACGCAACGATTGTCTTTGCTCGGTAATGCCCTTACGGTTGAGACTCGTGCGACCACAGTTGGTAGCTTCGGTCGGTTGATGTTTTAACCATACAGACGAATTTGTAATACATCTGGTCGGCGGATAGTTTTCGTAGAGAAGTCAGTTGTTACCGCACAGAAGAACATTGAAGGTGACTAGCTAAGAGTAATGCTTTCAGTAGCTACGGCAGCTATGACCTTGACCGACCAGTTTCTTATCAGGAAGTACAGAAAGCTCGGAACTCTTTCCAAGCCGGTTTCCACGTAACCATAAGTAGCTGATCCGGATTTTGCTCTCAACGTTTTCAATTGCAGACCGCTCTTAACCATTCACCTCTGACGGCGGAGTGGTAGTTCTGCCGAGATCCCTCAAGAGAACAGCGATCCCCATTACACTTTACTCCATTAAGCGGCGTCCTACTTGAGATTTATCTGCAGCAGAAAACGTGCGCTTACCTGAAACGAATCGAAAAAAGACAAAATAGAAATGTTAGTGCCTGTGGAAAATAGCGTTTCGTAGTGTACTGAAGAGTGAGCAAGGGCTATATTGCGAGCTTTGAGGTAAACGAGACATGCAGACAATTCCCACAACCCACGAAACCACAATCGATCTCATCGGAACCGTTCAATACTGACGTTTGTATGTTCACCCATTGTGCCCATTTTTCAATTCCCTTCATTGGCGTTCATCCATCCCTACCCAGGTGCGGACCTCATTCATATTGGCAAAAGAAGAAAAAACCTCAACCACTTGATTAGACATTCCAGGCACGGTTCGCTTTATGCTTTTCACGATAAGTTGCACTCCACCCAACACACGGGTGGACACGTTCCACCCGTCAAGACAAACATATTTCTGGTACGCGACATCGATACTGAGATGAAATCATGGTGCCAACCACCTATCCCATGCTCTGCATGATGTATTGCCAGCAATGGAGTAATTTCCCGCGAATTGGTTTGCATTCTTCGACCTCATCCACTACTGGGTCCCTTAAGGAGCAAAAACCTGAAGCAGAAGAAACATTTTTGCTCACGCAATCGGTTGGCTTGTGAGTGATTTATAAGTGGGAAGGTTAACCACGGCCATGACTTTATGGGGTGATAATGCTTAGACCACAAGAAAGATGGCGATACGAAGTCTCCAACGAAAGCTGCAGTAGAAATGTGCTGTAAAATTTGATTATTTCGTCACATTAGGCACAAATAGAATCTGTTATTTAGGAAGCTAAGACCGCTTCAGCTTTGGTGCGTCATCTTATACCATCGAATCCGATGTAACCGTTGTATCTTATCGAAAAATAACAACGCTTATCAATTCTACACCATCCTAGCGCCTTATTGGTGACTTCAACCAGTACACATAGCGGTCCCGTTCGTATAAAATTTGCGAAACCAATTTTTCAGCACAGTTTTAACAGTACACATAGCGGTCCCGTTCGTATAAAATTTGCGAAACCAATTTTTCAGCACAGTTTTAACTCCAATCCATGTGTTGAGAATAAATTTAAAGGGCCCCATTTTTTCCCCTGCAGCGATACTGCATTGCTGCCTTGCTACCCTTCGCTCAGATACGTTCAGTGGCTTTTTCTCCTTCACCCAAGCTGCTAGCAATCTACTCCAACGTAGCAACGATCCGCAAAACCACCCGTTTGGAACGATACCGATTATTTTTACGACGTACTCGTTTTGCAGACCACGAGAGCAGAAGGCATAAATTATGCTGCCCCTGGTGGGATTATCGGA